>KI919571.1:6677-17248 GCA_000473525.2 Anopheles melas | reverse complement strand
AATATGTCAACCTTTCGGGCGGGCTGTTCGGTGGGTGTGGTAGTCGTTGCGACCGTACCGTTCGGCGCTCTCGGTGGCACGAGGGCCGACGCTAGCGTGCCACTGCTACTATTGCCGTGCGCCATCGAGCCAGTTACGTGTGCGTACGATCGAGCCTCGGTCGGCCTACTGACGGTCGCGTTGCTGGGTACGGTTTTGCCGAGAACGGTACCATTGATGGCTTCATCCCACGGCGCTGTAATGATGTCCTTTGTCCTGCTGCTGCTGCTGCTGCTGCTGCTGCGCTGTAATCGTTCGCTGGAGGCAGTCGCTTCTATAGCACAATCTAATTGCAATAACATTGTATCAACAGGCTCACGTTTACCACGAAAACACGGTTCGCGCACGTTTCGTCGTTCGTTCGACAGTGCTCCACTCCCGGGCGGCGCTTGCTAGCAGACGCTTGCTGCCTACACTCATTTAGCTACTGTTGGGGCGGATGGGGCGAATGTCACAGCCGGGAACGGTGGGTGAAAATACGTAAACGTGCTTCAATTGATTGCGTCCCGTCGAGTGGGGCAGGTTAGAACAAACAACAAAAGCACAAAAGACAGGAGAGGAGAACTCCTCCGTCGACCGATTACAGAACACCGACCATCAGCAGCACCGGGGTAAATAAATAGAATCGGTTCACTTTCGCTTTTAGCACAAAACCAATTTAGCTTGGATGGTGCCCTCCTTCGGGGCCGAGTAGAATCGAACGAAATCGAGTATTTGTTGTGGTGGAGAAAGGATGGAAAGATGGAAAGGCGCACGAATTGTTTTCCGTAGATAAGTTTTATTGCCTTTTTTCACCTCTTCCGGTGAACTCTTCTTTTGTGCTGTTTTCCCCCTCCGTTTTCTACCAACACCCATCCACCAGACACGGGAAGGATCGCTTCCCTTTGTGTGACCGATCAGATAAACCTTCTTCACGTTCCATTTGCCAAATCAATCAATTTCGTGTGCCGTGCCGCACAAACACTACGCAAACACTCACACGCGGCGCCCCGTTTCCAACGTTACATGAAACTTTTACCGCTCACACCGCATACACACTCTTCACGCTAGCAAGATCAAGTGAGCCAATCCCAGAAAACACAGGCACCATACCACGTGGGCTCCACTCTCTCTCTCTCTCTCTCTCTCTCGCTGTGTTTGTGAACGATATTTTCGATTAGCTCGAGCTTTCGGGTTGTTTGGTTTGTTTGTTGGGTTTTGTTTCCTTTTTTGTTCGATCGAAGCATTAGCTAGTTTTGTTGATGTATCCGCAAATTGCATGCACTCGTCGCACCACGCACCACACCACGCCACTCGCCTCAAACGAACCTTTACGACCCTCTTACACAGCACTCATTACAACCCGCACAAAGCGACACAATTAACTGACGAGACAGATTCATTCAGCCGAAGCTGCCCATCCCAAACTGGGTTAGAAGCGCCCGCGCGTGTGTGTGTTTGCGGTGCGAAAGGTAACTTACACGCCGACGACGGTGCACGAGCGACTGGGCTGCTCCATCGCTTCATGCGGCGTCGCGTATCACACTTTTACAGCAAACACTTTAATATTCACCATGCATCCAACCTTCTCCCATCTCGTTTCGTTGTACGTGTGTGTGTTTGGGTACGTGGGATTAAGTGGGAAAGGTGAAATGGTAGTTAAACGAAGCTAAACGTACCGCACGGACATTCACACGTGTGGTCTGGTGATGATTGCGCGACGCCTACAGCGAACCGAAAGGGAAGCAAAGTTATATCATTGTGCTGGCTGATGTAAAACGAGAAGCAGGTTTAATTACACTAGCAACACGGAGAGCACATTTGTGAGGAAACAGGGAGGCACCGTGGTTGACGATAGTTTTAGGGTGTTGTTTTGTTGAATAAAAATAATTCACTGTTGTTGTTATCGTTTGTACTTTTTGTAAACTAAGCAGGAGCGGATAGGAAAGAGAACCGAATCACTGGCGACCACGCGAGTAACTGCAAGCCAACACCAAACAGCAGCAGCAGCAGTAGCAGTAGCGGCAGCCGTGCCGCGCTTCGGCCCTTTCCTTCCACGATCGGTACAGCTGGTCGCGGAAACGCAAACAACGAGCCGTTCTTCGGACTTCGGGGAACTCCCTTTCCCCACATGCCACTCAACCACCGGGTGCCACCGAATGAAAATCGATTGTGAAACACACGCGCTGGAAAACGCGAAAATCGGTCCACAGTTCAACCAATGCGTGTAAGCAAAGGAAAGCGTGCGAGCGAGAGAGCGAAACAGGAGAGTGCGAACGAGTGTGAAAAGGAGAGCAAATGATACACGCACCCTTCTTCCTTTCTGTGGCCGGGCTACTTCGACGACGACGACGACAACAACTGGTGCGCGACAGCCAGTTAGTAAATGCTACTTCGGTCTGACTTCTGGCTGACCGTAGTTTTCGGTTGCCCTTCCTGTTGTGGGTGGCAGGAGGTGGTACTGGTGGTGGAAATTTCGAAATGGAAGATAGCAGCACATCAACAGCGAAAGTGAGACCGCAACTTCAAACTGTGAAACAGAGAGATAAAAAAGAACGAGCGAGAGAGAGAGAGAGAGAGAGTGAAAATGGGAAAATGAAAGAAAGGGTGAGAGCGAGAGAGGATTTGTTACATTTCGGAATGTTTTGTAGCGAAGCTGGATTGCTCCCCCTCCCCTCACCCCCCTCAAGGACCAACACCATCCTCCCTTTGGTCCTTTCCATTCCCCCCGGGGAGCGCATCATCGTTGTGCTTCCTGTTCTCGCCTCGGTCGCTGGTCGAGCGTTTCAGCGTTCGGATGCGTTCCGATCTTGGCCTGACGCAAAACCACTCCCTCGTTATTGAGGTGGCATCGCATGCACAGTGCTGCACGGGTTTTCGGCGCGAAGCATTGGTTTAGCAGTTAGGAGCATTGGTTTTATCGGTTAAAGCACAATCAACTTAACGATCTCTCAAGATACATCAAGCAATGAAAAATATATTTAAATATTTGAAATCATTAGAATCTCCTAGACTAAACCTTCTCGTCATTTTGCAGGCAAGACTGTACATTACTACTAAAATCTACTATTACATTAGGCCTTCGAAATTACTACTAAAAATCGGAAATATACAGAACACATTAGCTCACTTGATTGAGATCTTCACTTGATTGAGTGTGAATCATCTAATGGCATTTTGCTTTTAAAAAACCTGTTTTCTAATGGTTGATAAGTTGTTTAGTTGTTTAGTTTCGTATATTTTTACGCTTTCAAGTATAAATATATCATCTTGAGCAATGTGGAGATTAGCGAAGAGTGAATTAATCAGATGTGGAGTTAGTATGGTATTTGGAAATAGAATCAAGCGATGTTTTTTGCTTATTCGTTTATTTCCGTGTTCACAGCGATGTTATAGATTTGAAAAGTGTAAGCTTCTGTCGAATGGGAAAAGGAAATTGAATAAAAATCCACAGTTGTACAAAAATCAACAGTAAACGCTCTCTAATCTGAAACCTCTCCAATTTGAAACCCCCCCTCTTATTTGATAATTTTTGACAGTCCCATGTTCAGTACATTTTTGCCGCTCTAATTTGGAAAACCTCTGGAATCTGTGTCCCTCTTATTTGTGTATGGTGTATGGTTTTTGAATGATGTTGCAATCGTATTCGCACTTTCCTATAGGAACAATCAAGACTATGGTAATAAATGCCAAATAAATGAATGAAAAATAAATATTATAGTAAGTTGAGTTGAATAGGGCAGATTCCATGGTACAGTCCCCAGCTTAACAACTTAACAGTGTACCCGTCGTGGGTTCAAGCCTCGAATAGACCATCCCCTCGTAAGCAATAAATCTTGGAAGCCTGCAGATGTCAGTATGTCCACGTAGGCCGTTACACTAATTAGAATATAAGTTAGTTGGAATTCAATATGACCTCACTGGTTAGGATACGATTGCGTGCCAAGTTCGCACTCGATAGTTGGGTTGTTTGATTCATCACAATGGCTGTGCTTAATAGCTCCATGATTACAATGCCGGTGTTTCTTTCTGTCAAGGCTACCTGCCTTGGTGGGAGACAACCCAACTGTTGCGGTGCCAACTAATGAACAACCCAACTGAAAAGGGCTCAACCAGTGAGGCTCTACTGTAGTGCACAGTCAAATGAAAATCGTCATCCTATCGAGTGTTTTTGTGGTTGTAGTAAATTGCTCATAAAATGTAGAATGGCAACTGGTGGTGAAAATTGCAACCGACCGTAGCGCTCGTGGCCGATACCGAGCGGAAACTACTGTGTGATCCATCTTCCGGTTTCGCCAGAGCATCTCTCGCACTCGAAATCCCAACGGATGCCGATCCGTTCATATTTTCCATCTGAATGACAGGGTTTGTGCCCGTTGCCAACAGTACCATTATTACATACATGCCTCGCACTCGGACGGGAAATTGGCTACACACAGCAACTACGGGGATATGGGGGTGAGGGATAATCTTAGTGGCCTTGTTGGTGTTGTGTAAGGGATGGAGGATGAGCACACACACAGGGAGGAAGGGGAAGGGAAGCACGCAGCACGAAAACAAAAGGGAAAAACGATGCCAGTGAGCAGCAGCAGTAGCAGTGTGTGGTAGGTGTAAATATGATTCCTTGCAAACTCAACTACAATACCTCAACCCCCGTTAGTGCCGTTCGGCCCTGGCCGGGCCTTGCCGTCTCCTTTCCTACGATCCAAGCTTGCTTCGCCCAGTTCACGGCCCCTCACACCACAACCTAGCACAATAAATCTCCACCCGGGTAGTGCTGGCAGCAGTAGAAGCCGCCGATCCGATTTAGCAGCATTGGAGCGGCGGCCGGGGCTACTTTGGCATTTGGCTTGCGGCTTGCGTTTTTGTGGTGATTATTTTCCGTCGGTGTTGCGTTTCATTCATTTCTGCTTTTTTTATCTTTATCCTCCCTCCCGTTCGGTCGTGTGTACGTGTGTTGGGTGAGTGTGTATTTCTTTCGCCGTCTCAGGACGCGTTGCGACTAAAGACGCTTCTATATACTAAAGGATGAAGCTTTCCCTCTGGCAGAGGGGTTCGTGGCGCAGGGGTGGCGAGATTAGAAAAAGGCAGTGGCACAAAAAATGGCATTGAATGGCGTGAAAAGTATTACCAGCGAGGAGGAGCAGTAGAAGGAATGTTGAGTAGAAGAAGCACAAAATAAAAACACTTCGCACGGAAAAAAAAGACGAAGTGGATGAAACCTTCGTACGACAACAACAGGAAGGTGGAACACGTTGACTAATGGCTACCAGATGGGCATCAGTGGGGTTGTGCTAAAATATAAAATACGCTTCCGGGGGGGGGGGTGCAACGGGGGATTTGTGGGCGTCTTACCAGTGTGGTGGGTGGTAAAACCGACACACATTTGCAATACGCTCCAGACAGGCGAGGCGAGCAACATTATGCACGCACGTGTTAATGACAGCAGCGAAATGGAGATGGCGGGAACGTTGGAAAGACCGTTGCACTACACGTTACCTTGGGTAGTGAGTATTTTCCGACATTTAGTTGAGTTTTCCGCACTTTTCTAGCCCTTTTATTCGTTGTTTCTTTCTCTCTCTTTCTCTCTCTCTCTCTCTCTTTTGTCAGTTTTCAGGAGCTCTATGCCTTGAAAAAGCAGAGCGAGACAATGCTAAAAGAGACGGGAAACTCATGGTCCCTTCACTTGTTCCACGGAACTGTAACTCGCTAAAACAAGCGAAAAACTTGGTGCATAAAATGTTATCTTTGCTTTCGGAGTTTTTGAATTTCCCAAGAACTGAAACCGGAAAGACCGGAAGAATAAATGCCTCGAGGGATAAGGTACAAATTTCAAGAAACACTATGGGAAAAGAAAGGAAAAAGTATGTTCGTTTTTGGGAATTTAAATTCCCTCTGCAAAGGAAGTTATAATTGGGAAAGAAATGCGTTTACTTTGAGCACATTCCCGGGGGAATCGTTTGGAATTGTGCAATGGAAGCAACCGAGCCGCCAAACTTTACTTCCCTAATTTCAATTCGAAACCCACAGAAATCCTCCAGAACAAACAAACAAAAAAAAAAAACAATATAAAATTCCATTCACTAACAATCGATTGTCAACTTCAATCTCTGCGCAGTGGCTCGATTAGCAACAATTTGACCATATTGCTGGTCCGATGGAGCATGAAGGGATTTTTGGCGTTCGTCTACCACACTGCCCCGCTAGATGCTAGACCTCCCGCAGCAGTCCGCAAGTAGCTGGCTAATCGAGATAAATGAACCATGCGACTAATCGAGCGTACACAATCGGGTCGGTGGCCACCACGGGCAGCTAACACACGGTGGCGGATCGTAGTTTTCACTCCTGCTCACTTACACTGTTTACTCGCCGGTGTTCACTTAAAAAGCGTCCCCGTGCGAGGCGTTATGTGCTTGCACGGCTGTGCTTCTTTCCCTTTTTTTTGTTGTTATTCTGCCAAGTCGAAAGGCACAAGTCCTCGAGCAACTGCTGCTTCTCCCGAGGACGATGCCGACTAGTGCGAACTGGGGGGGGGTGGTGAAAAGTAAATAGCAAAAACCACACTGACACTCACACACACACACCCACAACCGCACAGCTTGAATGCTGGGTAAACTGGTTTAGTGAACTAAAATACGAACGTCATGCATGACCTATCCCTCCCTATCCCACCACTCTCCATCTACATGGGAAAGTAATAAATGGAGAAAAGGAAAGGAAGGCGCGAAAGCGAAGGAAAGGAAGCCGTTCCTGGCTCAACGGCACTGTGTGGGAGAAGTTAGTGACATCTTCTTCTTCTTTTTTTTTGTTGTCGTTGGCCTCCATTTTTCGGTTGGGGAAATACTTAAGCGCGCCTAGGAGGAACCGGACGAACATGCTGGGGTATGGCTAAAGTGGACGAAATATGTTGTCAATCGACCGTTAAAAGGACACTCGACACTCGACCGTTGGCAATGGGGAAGCCCGCGGGAAAAGCGACAAGCAGCAGACACCGAGCAGCCCTGGGAGGGGATTATCCTTGCGCTGATGACGTAAAGCGGATGAGATGAAACTGTGTCATCGAATTGACGGTCTGCTGGGTGTGTGTGTGTGTGTGTGTGTGGGGACTGGAACAGTGCTGTACAAGTTTTGTGCGACGAGGCTACTGGGGAGATTTATACGACGTATACTAAAGGGTGAAATTTAATGATTTATAGGGTTTTGCGTTCTACTACAGCAATGAGCTAAGGTTAATTGTTCAAGCTCTTACTTTTATCGTATGCTGAATTTGGCAACTAGTTTAACCACATGTAGCCCTATCATGAAGACATCACAGTGTGTAGGACTTTAAACGTAATATGTGGGACTGACTATCTTGCTATTAGTAATCAATAAGTCACTGAAATCCAAGCCCAACCTTCACCGACATCGTTTATTGTGCCAAAGAAGCGCAGAGAGAAACATTAGTATTATGAGCACCGACAATATGGTCACAGACGTTCCATGATGCCACAGTTAAAGGCGCGTGGATTAAGGGTCCGTATCCGAATCCATTACGGTATTGTCATATGTATTTTATGAGGTCGTCCAGCATGGATTGAATAAGTTGTTTGTTATAAAACAGTGCGTCTATGTGTTATCTTTATCTTTGTGTGGAGTAACTCGGGTTAAATTAAGTGGCTTCAGCAAATGGTTGGTGGACGCATCATTAAACAATACATTTGAAGAAATAACAAATAATTGTAGGCTTGGGAACGAAAAAGACCAAATTAATTAATGTTTTCAAATTAAAATTGTTACATAAGAATTATAATTATTCCAGTATCCCAAGCCCAAACATTGCCCAAATATGTCAATAGAATTTCATAATGAGGAGAACAGTTCGCTATTGTAGTGCGAGTATTTATTAAAGTAATTTAACATGTGAACTATTACTAAGACATGACAATTAAATCCTTAGAGGGCAAATCAACCAAACTACCTGATTACACATTTTACATATTATTTTGAAGGAATGAAGGAAACCCCTCTCTGTAGAAATCAAACTTGCTCTAAATAAAGTCCTGCGAAAGGAATTCATCCTTATAAGACCTTATTATTCTGCACTAAAATTATCAAACCGCTGTGTACTTGTGTTATCAATGTGACGATTAAAGCATCGGAATTTTTAGAAAAACCAACGAAAACAATTCTAAAATTCACAATTAAATTACCAAACTGTTGCTGTCCTGCTGCCGACCAACACTCCCGCCGCACTGTAACTAATCCGATGTGCTGCCCCCATTCCAAGCATTTTTGTGTCATGTTGTGCCCAAGCAATCCGCACGTTCTGCGTCATATTCACGCACACTATTTTCTGATGCCACTTTTGCGAGAGGTTTTAATGCGAGTGAGCTTTATTTTCTTCCTTCTTTTCATATCTGCTTCTTCTTATTTTCGCCCACTCCAGCAACAGCAACAGATTTATCATGCCACAGGCCGGGTTTAAGGGGTATTTTATTGTGGCGTTTTCCCATTTTGCCCAACCGTCAGCAGTCAGCAGGAAGGACCGAAGGACGTGTGCAAAATTCAGAACATATACTAACAGCTCCTCCCAACAACAACAAAAAAACCCCTCCAAACCCACCCTATCACTGCTGAAACTTTTACCCAATCCTACACGATGGTAAAGCTCCGTTTTTTTTCTCTCAATAAATCGAGAGATGGGCAGCAAATGAAGAGCAAATGTGATTACTATAATCCACCGTGCCAGGTTGGCAATTCAATTTTCAAAACTTTTACCCCTTGCCCTCCCCCGTTCGTGCTTGCTATGCCCCCCCCCCACGAGTGAAGCATTTTTGCTTGTTATTTTACATGTCTGCCTGGGAGTGTACCATTACCGCGGAACGGTAGCAAAGAGTGTAGTAGATGCTGTTGAAGTTCTGCCTCGCTTTGATGACTTCAAATGCATCTTGTCTCCCCCCAGCACGGGCGACTGGCAAAGGCAAAAGTGAGCCGTAGCCGTTGAATAACATTAGCTTACGGTATGTACGGTATATGTGCGCGCCAGTTGCCGTCAGCAGAAAGTGCTTTGCTCTATCATCGCGGGCTGAAGATTCCGTCAGCATCAGCATCAGCGGCACAGAGCTTGGCAAATAAAAAAAAGGATACGGCAACGATACGTAAAGGGTTGTAGTGTATAGCGGATGTAGTGTAAAACAGAGGAGCAAGAACTGCGAATAAACACAGTTTATGCCTTTTTCCCCCCTTTTTTCCCCCAATCAGGCAGGGGTTCATGCAGCTGCGGGCAGAATGGCAGGTACTAAAGGAAGGCGCAATTGCTAAAGTTTTTCATCAGTGGAAAATGCTACTCAACGACTCTCCCATCAGAACGGGGGCTACCAACAGAGCATATGAAATGTGTTGTGTTTCTATTTTCCACTATAAACTTCACAACCATGGCATGTCTGCGTTTGAGTGGGGGGGGGGATGGGGAGGTGTATGTGTTTCTTGAGCGCATAAACTTCAGCTTCCTTGGAGGTAATCAATCTACCAAATAACTTTGACGGCTATGACTCTTTGTTCTTTCGGGTGCTCAATGACGTGGCACCAGTGCTACGCTCCATTCTATGTTTTAACTTTTCCACAAAGGGGGAGGGGGGGAATGTTAAAAGCACGCCATGAAATGCACTTCAACGAACTGAAAAAACGTGTTTTTTTTTGTACTAAAATCCTTTTTCTACGTTTGACTTTTAAAAAGCAAACAGAAATGGAGCTAAATGCCATACGAAACACACATGTGACTGAAATCACAACCAATCAATACCAATCTCAAACAATACAATCTACGCAGGTGAAATTTGTATCGCCATCCGAACGGTGCTACGGACCATAACTTTGCACAGGAGCAATAAAACGATCATCTGTTCAACTTAAACCAAATCTACCAACCAAACCACATCAACAAAAAAGAAAGAGAGAAAAAACGATGTAAGAAATCGATACAGCAATTTAAATAAAAGTGCCATTAAAAGTGGAAAAGTGAAGAGCACACAAAAGGAGGGGGGGGGAGGTAAAAAGGTTTTCCCTGAATGACGGAAGTTTGCACGTGAGCGAAGAAGCGCTGCACACCACACCAAGGTCATTCGATCGTTCGCACATCATGAATTGTGGTCCAATTTTTCTGCCCACATCCCATCCCATTCCCAACGCATTACAGTCACAGGATTTAGCACTGAAAGTATGGGGAAAAAAGGGGAGCGACAGGGGAACCCCACAGCGCCACCGTTAACGGGCCGGGGCTCGCATCATCCGTGTGCCGTCAACACATCATCAAATATTATTGCAATCAACTGACGAGATTTCAATATTGCTCCCATGTGGCTGGGCGAACGATGGAAAGCAGACACAGCACAAAGAGAACGTGAAACAACCGTGGGTCTCGTTCGCATCACCGCGCGCCAACTTTGATGGTCTACATCAGCTATGTCAAACTCATTTAATCAGAGGGCCGCAAGTACAGATTTTCAGTGATTCGTGGGCCGCAAAGTTGAGAATAAAACATAAACCACAATATTTATATAAAATACTGTTTT
>KI919570.1:0-33352 GCA_000473525.2 Anopheles melas | reverse complement strand
TATATATATATATATATATATATATATATATATATATATATATATATATATATATATATATTTGAATTGGGTGCAACAGTCAGATAGGTTATATCATCTAGCCTTAGTTCTACTAAGT
This sequence comes from Anopheles melas, assembly GCA_000473525.2. Lineage (NCBI taxonomy): Eukaryota > Metazoa > Arthropoda > Insecta > Diptera > Culicidae > Anopheles > Anopheles melas. Next base: position 33,234 of record KI919570.1, on the reverse strand, counting down.
TTGTTGGTCTTTGACTATTTGATTCACTCGATCAATTCGGGATTTGATCGCAAGGAAGAGATGCTGTTAAGCTATGTAATGACAGCTGTAAAAACGGGTGCGCCAAAATTTGAATTAAAAGGCATGTGTGTTTAGGACGAACACTAAAAAATGTTTCACATTCTTAGCTAGAGTTTCTCATACAATTTGTTAGAATGAAGCTCAGTTAAAACTGTGCTAGCTTTTCTAAGACACTTTCAATTATTTTTCTCTACACGATTCCTCTTAAAATACGTACAAAGATAAAAACCAGTGCTCAGATCATACCTAAAGCATCTGTAATCATGAAGCTCTCCAGCACGATAAAACATTTTCTTTTTCTACTATCCCCCATAAGTTAGTGGTGAAATTGCCCAACCTGTACAGTGCCGCACGTAAAATGCACAGTTGAGCTTAATTCGAATCCCTTTTTATTTTTAGTGAGCTACTAAAACAAAACAACCAAAGGAAAAGGCAAAACGATTTTCGTTTCGGATAATGCGACACTTTACAACTCGAACCCGCGCAAGAGACGTAACATTAATCGGCTCTCTCAAAACCGAGAGAAAAAAGAAACTACAACTCGCGCAAAACCGCAACCAATGATATGCAAACAATCGCATCATGAAAAAAATCAAGCGAGAAAGAGAAAGAGAAAGAGAGAGAGAGAGAGAGAGAGAGAGAGAGAGAGAGAGATAGATAATTTAAGCATAAAGAAAGCAGGGTAGCCGGAAATGTTGTTGTGTTGATGATAGTAATTGTTACAATTAGCGATTAAGATTTTTAAGCAAAGCTTTGAAAAGTATGTTATATAGATGCGTTTATATTTAGCATTGGCGCACCGTGGAAAGGGGTAGACATGTGGCAACAGTTGTGTGGCTGGCACTATTTACTGGTACTTTCCTTCCTCTCAGCTCATCTGTCCCGGGTTGGCTCGGCGAATACAAAACACGTGCTACGAATGCTAGAACCGACTGTTTACTGTTCCCTCAGTTTAGGCACAGCTGTACGATACACCAGGACCATAAAGCTTTCTCAGCACAGTCCATCGCAGCTGCGAATGCATTACAAATGTTTAGAAGGTTAAAATAAATGGAAATGGAGGTGGATTGGTTTACGTTCTTACATGTCGTTACGCAATGAATTGATAAATGCATCATCTATTTCCCAAACCCATATCATACATAACACACTAGAAAACGCTTCCATTTGCGATCAACAACGGTCGACATGCACTACACCCCAAAACATTATTCTGTACTGGTTTGCCTTGCGTGCACGATGGAATGCGATGTGAAGCGAAAAAAAGGGCCAACTACGGGGATTAACACGCCCGATGCGCCAACAATGAGCGCCATCGCTAAGCCACATAAAAATATGAATTGCAATGCAGCAATGCACACACGCTGGAAAAGTCAGCACTTTTCGCCGGTCAATTTGAAGCACGCCGTAGCCGTAGCGTAAATCCACTCAGCCCACCTGCATCCAGCTGGATCCTTTGATGCTGCCGTGTATCAAACCCTCAAACAACTTCCTATCGCCTCCCATCTTTGCTTCCCTGCCGATGCAGCTGCCCTGCTGTCACTTTCGTTTATAACAAAATAGCTGTTTCATTCCCTTTGTCTGTAATCGTCGTTCCCGTACCACGCCTTGTGCACGGGTAATCGTGTCCGAAGCATCGGCTCAACGACACACAAAACAAAACAAAAAAAAAACAAGATTACATTTCTGCCTGTCTTCCCACGCTGTCCTTTCCACACCGGCTGATACACCGACCGACACCCAAGCGATTTTTTGGTGCAAGGACAATTTATTAACATCCCATCAACACACTACCACCTGCAGCCCAGGGTGGGGAAGGATGATGATTGGGCTAGTGACGCACCACCGGGCGCAAACGATAATGGTCACGGGGTTCGGGAACGCTATCAACGCTTAAAGAACCGGATAAGGCTCCATCCACCCCGGCAGCTTGCGGTCCTGTCGGTGTTCAGGTGTAGATGGCAGTGTCCTTTCAACGGTTGGGGCCCCAGGTGTCAGTTCGGTTTAATACATCGACCCAAAATTTGCGCTTTCGCCTGTCCGCACACGTCCTCGATGCTCCGATGGAGTTCGGCGGCGAGCGTGATCTAGGCGTGGTAGGACTTTTTTTTGCTTTCTTTTTCTCGCTACAGCTGATCCCGACCGGACTATTGCGTTCGTACATCATCACCAGCATGGCAATGATGATGACGGCGATAGCCCGTGGACGGGCGGTCATAAACACGCAAATTGATCATGATTTTGGCCTTGCCGATGTTCGGCGACGATAAGTGAAAATTAACTAGCTCCGAGGCAGGGCGCGCTAGAACGGGATCATCTGGAGCTGTCCCTTTTGGAGCTAGCGCTAAAATTGGGATGATTTTCGGTTCACCTTCACCGCACAGCAGAAAGCAGGGAAAGAAGCATTTGGCACACCGGTGGTCAAGCAGTACCGGTAATGCTTACGCCACCAGCTAAGGGTGCGTTTGTACCCTGTCTTTTCTTATCACTGCTACTCCCACCGACGCGGTGTCCTCCAGTGATTGATGACTGTTGCTTACTCTGCTTGGGCGTATTTCCACACGGCGAGCGCCGTCAGCCACAAACACATTAATAAAGAGCTTTGGCGGGTGCCGTAGAGACAGAGTAGCAAGCAGTCAAACTTGCCAAAAGTTACTCACTCGCCCCGCGCGCGAAAAGTCCCCGGACGGAATCACACTTTTGCAATTTAGGAATCGTAGAATCGTATTCCTGCCGTCGGGGAGTGGCGAGGGCGTACATTTCCATGCGCCATTCCCATCGCGTGCACAGCTGCTTCCGCTGGAATAGCTTTTTCATCTCCTTGCAGCTTCAGCAATGGCAGCGCGGGATAATATTTATAGGCGAATGATATTTTACGCAAAACCGTACGCCTTCGGGCGAGTAATGCTGCGGGCAAAATTAATCATTACATCCCGCGCGCACCGCTCATTTTTTGGGGGAGAGGCGGTAAACTTTCACGCTACCATTTCGGGTGGGTGGGTGTGTGTTTGTGACAGTACATGAGGTCGCTACCCGGCTTCCTCCTCCAGCGTTCCAGCGGGCACTACTACGAAGCGTTGTTCGCTTCCATTGCCTGCTTGGAACAGACTCGAGGCCCCAAGCACGAGCCCACATAATAATAATGATGACTTCATTACACAGACCGTGACCATCTGGTGCGTGGCCCACCCGATGCTGCTACTGCTCCCGCAGAAGTCTCCCACGGGGCGTACAGATCAACCGTCAGTGTATGCGTGTACGCCCAACACAACAGGGTAAAGGATAAAATGTCAACAGCCATCCGCCACTCTGGGTGCGCGTCGCGGCACCGTCTGCTCCCGGAATCACACTCGGAAAGTTGACTAGTGCCAAAGTGATTATGCTTATTTTGTGAATGTGTGTGTGTGTGTGTGTGCGTGTGTCCCAGCCGATCAGGTTGCCGACAGGGACGCCCGCCCACCGGTCCCGAACGATGGGCGCGCGCAAAGGATTCCCCGCCTCGGCTCGGCGAATGCGGTGTTGCAAAGCGAACTTTCGTTGCATATTTATGAGAACAGCAAGTTTGGCCGTGTGCGTGACTGTGTCTGTGATTGCAATTTTTGTGCTGCCTTCCTTTGCTGCCTTTGCTTCCCATTTTTTTTTGCCTTTGTTTTTAAGGTCAAAAGGTTTTCGTACACATTTTTCGGTGACAGATCCTAAGTTGGGGGGGGGGGGGAAGGTTGACCGTAGATCGGTCGGCTTGGGTACCATCTTTTAATGGTGATTATTGACCAACGTCCGACTGCCTCGTCATGTTATCCCTGACAGATGGGAGAGAGGAAAAAAAGTACACTTGTCTTGTGCGTGGCATTCGCTGAGAAAGGAAAGGGCGTGTTAATTTGAATTGGAAATCGCCAATTACCACAGCAGGAGAAATAGAGAGATAGAGAGAGAGAGAGAGTGAGATGGAAACGGTTGAGTTCAAAATAATGTGAAATCCGGTGAACCGTTTGCGTAGCGCGCCGCATGGTCCAGTGTGGTGAGGCTGAATGCGTAAAACAAAATTCACACCACACGGTAATTCTCTTCGCTGCTCTCTGATGATTTTTCGCTTTTCATAAGCTGAAAGTGAATTTATCTTGTGTGATAATTTTATGAGTTTTCTTGCTTGCTACAGATTCTGCGCTGATTCATGAACGCCCTATAATTTTGATAATCGTGCTCGCATTCCTGGCAGCACAATGCACACATTTGTAGGTGTTGGTGTGTTGTTTTTTAGTTGATTTAATAGTTTCTTTATTCTTTACTTACACAGCTGCTCTGTGGCTCTTGTTATATTTTGCTGTATTTTTTCTATATTTATTTAATGTAGATCTATTATAATGTTTATCTAATTTTTCTCATTATTTTGCTATCATTTTTTCTCCTTTTCTGTTAATATTATTGCAACAAAACGTTTATAATACGGTAATAATACAATACAATTTTAGTTTTTGATTTATAAGCATTACCTTCACTAATATTTGTTGTTGGTTTTCGCCTTACAAAGCTCCCTCGATCAACACAGCACCACACCAACACGATTGGTAGCAAAAGAAAATGTGTTTCATATCTTGAACACAACATGCAATGTACTCCAAACCACCAAAACTTTCCACGCGGACAATTATATTGTCCCGGTAACGCTCCAAAATGCCACTTGCAGAAGCGACCCATTCTCCCTCCTCCAGCATGATCTTAGACCGGTTCCAACAGCTATAAGTATGGTATTATTTATAGTTATGCAATTTCGCACCACAACAGTTTCGCAACAAAGTTTCGTCCACCTTGAACGCAAACCGACGTTTGTTCGCTTTTGATTTGTACCTTTTCTAGCGCGAACAGCTCAGATGGTGACAATTTTTCTCTACGGCTCACCAGTGTCCTGTATCACAGACGTTCGCTTGTACGAAACCTTAAATCAACACAAATAGGAAATAGATATGTGGAGAGAAAGAAAGAGAGAGAAAGAGAGCGGTATACAAAGAGAGATTGAAAAAGAGGAAAGAAAAGAACAGACGCAAGAGCGTTGAGCGACATTGCTAAGAAAATTAATCCAATCTAACTTTCATCGCACCACACCCTGCTCTTCTATGTGGACGTATAATTTTCTACATTTGTTACAGTATTTGTTTTAACCTTTAATACTGCCGCTAAGACAGCGAGCCGTGTGTTGGCTTTACTCGTGGTGACATTACAGAAAAGCGGGATTAGAAAATCAATTTCCGCCAGCATTCGCTTCCGGCCAGTCTGGGGACGATGAAATGAGAGTTATTGTTTGGTCACAATTACACACATACCGCGACCGTTGAACAACAGTTTCCCGACGTTTGCGCTCTTGTTTTTCTTTCACCAAATTCACCCTGCCAAAAGTGTCCTGAGGTCTTGTTCTAAACTTGTTGCTACCATAGTAGATGTACTTAGTGGCGGGGCATAGGAGCAGTGTAAACAGTAGTATGCAGTAACACAAATGTTGTAACCTATAGCGATGGCCCTCCCAAGCCTTACAGTGCGCAATGGGTTTGCTGCAAGCGAAAGAGAACGAAAACCCCCAAAAAAACGGTAAAGATTCGTCATCATTCCCAGGAAAGGGGGGATGGTAGTGTGTACAATGTGTACAAACGTTACGTGTGCGACTTGAAATTCAAACGGTTTCACTTCCTTTCGGAAATAAGTAATTAATGCTTTTCAATGCAATGTCCACATTGTTTATCTAGCCAATCAATCTCAATCCATGGTTCGATGCGTTCCACAGATTCCGGGATGTAACACTTTGTATTTTTTCTTTCTTTTTTAAGTAGCAAACAGTGCGATGTAGTTAGTTCATAGCTTTATCGTTAGTATTTTCAATCGTTTCAATTTCCCAAACTTGATAATCTTTGATAACTCTGTTCTCGATGCAACTCGAAGCTTAACGGAAATGAGTCTGGCAGTAAAAGACATGACCGGGGGCCCGTCAAAGTGCGAAGACTTTCTAACCGTATTTAATAAGTAGAGATAAAAACAAAGGTATAGCAAATACTAAACATCCAGCTCACTAAACTATAACGCGGCAAATACGATTTTATACTGGTTACGTAAAATTAAACAAACAAAAAACCACACACACACACAAAAGCAAAAAATGTGAACAAGATACGAAACACACTATCTTCGATGATAACGCGATGCATAGAGTTGAAAATCAAATCATTTTGTAAACAACGCGCAAAGCAAACCAAATCAAAACGAAATCACTTACAATCCAATTTTGTAAATCTGACAGTTGGGGAAACAGTTGACGGTGAATGTAAAATGCTAGACGTCAATCATTTCAGAACGAACGAACGATTTGCATTCGGTAACATTTGCAACAAAAATGTTTGAATAAACAGCAAACCCAAATATCAATGCAAAAATTGTCATCAAATTTGCCGCAAACCAACGCGCGCGTGCATATTACAGCAAGAGAATGTTTGTGCTTGAGAATGTTGTAAACAATGCATGGCAGTTGAAATGTTCACTATTTTATTAAATGCTAGTAAAATCAATAAATGCAGTTGAACCATTCTGCTTTATCTTCTTTGATCGAATCATACCCAAAAAAAACAATCATATTTTACAAAACAACAAACTCCAACACGCTTACGTTTTATAAGTGCTACAAAACAGTAACAATCATACGGTGTTTATCATTATTCAATCAGTAACGCAACATGCTAATAATGAAGAAAGGTAAAAAATTAGAACACAAACACAGAAAAAAAACGAAAGAAACTGATCGAAATTAAACGTAGCGCTACTTGAGAGCAATGAAATTCAGAAAAACGTCAACTGGGCTGTCCACTTAATTTAATTTAAAAAAAAGAGTGACGTTTGTAGATTATCAATGCATTGTGAAGTGACAGTGTAAAGTAATGTAGACGATGTTAATAATAAAAACAGAAGAAGAAGAAAAACAACGCACACAAACTTAAACAAAATGTATTTGCAAAGGTTTGACCGATGTTCGAGCGCAGTTTGGAAAGGTGAGTGTGAAGTTAACTACGCGTGAAAACTAACCTAAAAGTGAAAGAAATTGTTAACTAAAATAAATAGAAACAAACAGAAAATGAATGTCACCGTGTTTCGTGCTAGAATACCTAGCGAAGGAAGAATTAATGGCGAGAAAAATACAACCAGACACATACACAAAACATAAAAGTGAGATAACTAAACAGTTGTACTTATTAGATAATCGATACGAGAGCAGAAACGATTGTACGGTGGTATGAACAGGGAATATTTTGTTGTTGAAAAAAATGTGTTGTATAAGATTGTGTAAGCGAAGCGAATGAACAAGGACAAGGTATCATAAAATGCGATAAAACTTCGGAGCGAGGATCTGCTCGAAACGGATGCCGGTAGCTACACTGCTGTTGTAAGAGATGTGTAACAAGCCTATAGAATGGAATCGTATGTTAGTGTAGTTCTTGTTAGAAAGCTGTTATTTTCGAGTGTGTTGTCGCTTTTTCTCGAATCTCATTTGTACTACTCGAAGCGTAATAGGGGAGAAAATCACACACACACTCACTGTGCTAGAGAAACGGATGCTCATTGCATGGTTCTTACTTTACCTGCTTCACACGCGCTGCAGATTGACATTTGCGCCTTCTTGAGGGACAAAGCCATCCCGCAGAAACCTACTCGAATTTACGCTGTCAATAGTTTACAACTACAATAGGGAAAAAGGAAGTAGCGAAAGAAACACACTATGCCTCTGTGACAAACAAAAACAATCATGCAACAAACCAATACAACTTCAAAACAATACATACAGTCATACAGATTACACAGGTAAATTTAAATAAAAGCAGGTTAAAAGCATCAAAACCAATCCAAGTGTCCAAAAGCGCTCTCGATAAAGGAGTGCAATTTTAAACAGGAAAGAACCACAAGCACACAACACACCTAATGGCAACACTTTTTGTCATTTCTCATATACAATCACTCTTTCACTTTAAACAAAAGTCCTTTAAACAAAATGCAGAAACGATCTATTCTACAATTCCGAACAGGTGCCAACTTAAACAATGGAAAAGAAAAGAAGGGATTAGAAAGAGGATAATAGAGATGATTGAAGAAGAAAATCCCCAACTAGTAGAACAGTTGTTTGCTGACAGGTCGTGTTCTTGCCGAATAAGTAAACACAACATCGACGAACCTTGCTGTTGGCAAAAGCAACAAAAATGAAGTAAACGAATTTTAGGACAGTTTTTTTTATTGAAAACATATGCAGGTATTGTTTAATTGTTTGGAATGAAAAAAAAAAACAAAAAACAAACCTAATACACCCCAAGTTGTCATGTAACGCAGTCAATAAACTTTCTGAGATCAATTCAAAAAACCGAGAAAAGCTATACAAAGCTTTCTTAGGACAGTGTAAACATAGTAGGTGAAAGTGAGAAAACGAAATGAACAAAAGAATGGAAAACGAAATGGATGAAAAGAATTTAAACACATTTTCTACTTCAAATCAAAGATATGCTAAAAACCAATTTTGAAAGCACAAAAAGCCTAGCGGGATGAGTGAGTAGATCGGGGATACGCTAAGAAACACTCAAACTTTGAAACTCTGAATGCTCAAAACTAGTCCAAAGAAAGCTCAAATAATAAACCGGTAGGCTGAACGGGCAGAACTCAAACAATCAATTGTGCAGACTCACCCTTGTGGGTATATAAATCCCGTCGGCTACTGTAAACCGCATAAATAGATCTACTCAATCAAATAGACTCCTTATCGATTTTGTAGCGATAGGCAATAAAATGCAACCGAAACACAAGAACAAACAGAACAACAACACAATTCGTACTAGCAATAATGTCACTCTATTGGCGACTAGGCAAACTGCTGAATCGATGGGTGAAACCGATTTTATTGTCAAGCAAACAAACAAAAAATAGCGCAAACCTATCAAATGCATGGCGTAAATACTACAAGACCTTCGTTGTGGGGTGCAACTTGAAGTAGGAGAAACCACATCAACACACCATGAAATAACGCGTTTCTGTTCTTTCAATAATATCCATCTTTCGCACTGTACTCCCTCTGCTGTGGCGATGGAATAGATTCATCTAATCAGTCGCTGTGCTGTGCCCTGCTGTGTAATACAAGACAGGATTTGGTATAGGTATTGCCACAACAGTAAGCTAGCAAACCTTTTGATCGTACGCATAAAAGCGGGACTTCAGGAAGCATGATCCAGTCGTTGGTATGGTGCAACTTACGAAACGTGTTTAGTAAACGTGGTTTAAAGCAAACATAAACATACAGTAACAAAACAAAAAAAAAAATAGAAAAGGAAATAAAATATGAAAGCGGTGCCCTTTAGCCGACTACTTGAGGAGGGAGCGCTGCGTCAGCTAAAATACCTTGGAATAAACGGAGAAAGAGTAAATGGAAAACCGTGTGCAAGAAATGAAAACGGTGTAAAATTTCATTGTAATGTTTTGTATAAAATTATTAAAAAGAAAAACAATGGGACAGATGTTTTTATGGTTAAATATATAGTATTCCAAAAATTGTTATTCAGCTTCCAAATATTATAAAATTTGTGTGTTTTATTTACCATGCCCAAATATATATATCACATGCACTACTGTGTCCGAAATGGTAAGTAGGATGGGATATTATCTTCCTGACTTCTAAATAAACTAAAATGAGCTACCCATAATAAAGGCAAACGTACGGCATGGCAAACTGTACTTAAAATGATATAAAATGTACATTTAAGTTTATATTCACTAAAATACCTTCGGCGAGCAAAACGTAAGCTTGAACGCTGCGCATCAGATGTGTCAAACTCATTTGCTAAGCGAGCCACTTGTTAACCCAAAAATCCATTCGCGGCCCGCAATATCTACTTCGAATATCGATGCTAGAGGTATTCCATTTCAAATATATATTGTTTTGATCATAACTTCGCGGGCCGCATCTATAACACTTAGGGACAGCGGCTGATTAACACGAATGAAGGCCTCAAGCGGTCACACGAATGTAGGCCTTTCTGAAGTGTCGAGCGATAAGTTATAAGAGGATATCTAAACCAGAGAAGGATTGAGAAGCGGGGAGTGGGTTTCTTCTCTCGGGGCCTCCTCGAGACGTCGGGGCCCTACGCGGCCGCTTAGTTTGCGTAGTGCTGAATCCGCCCCTTAGGGGCCGATCAGCTTAGGGGCCGTCAGTTTGACATACCTGCTACTCTTTTCAATTACTCTTATGTAAGGGAACAATTCTTCTTTTGAAGACTGACAAAAGCATTGTAGAGTATTGGGTTTCGGCTGGTGTCCCTCCATTCTGGGCCCGATTCTTTGGAATGGACCCTACCACGGACTTCTGACCGCGGAATAGCCTTTGAGGTGCAGTGTGCTGAGGTTTGAGGATGACCTCGTCCTCCTCAAGACCGAGCTCCACGTAGAGTTACGGGGCAATGAGCCGCTAGAGCACTTCGAGTGGTTTATGCGCAGCCATGGATTTTCTATAACGCACCTCAAGACCAAGTTTTTGCTCATAAGTGCTCATAAGACACCAAAAACTGTCAAGTTGCTGTTGTGTGGGAATGATATTATCCGTTCCAAACGCACCATTTAATTCTTCTTCTTCTTCTTTGGCACAACAACCGCTGTCGGTCAAGGCCTGCCAGTACCCACTAGTGAAGCAAGCTTGGCTTTCAGTGATTTATTGTTACCATAGCAGGATAGTCAGTCCTACGTATGGGGGCACGGTCTATTCGGGACTTGAACCCATGACGGGCATGTTGTTACGTCGCACGAGTTGCCGATTTTGCAGAGATACGACGATTTTGATTTTGACAGTTGAAAGATGTCATTGAGACGAAATTGATATATTTTTTTGAATTTCTGTGTAGATAACCGTTACAAACATATTTCCTCAAATTTCACAACTCCCCGATCTTGAATATCTATGTCGTATAAACGGCTTTTGGAGGAAAATTAATACATTATCGTAAGGGCATTTTACAAGTCTTCTTGACACCGTTTGGAGGGCCGAACGTAGGTGTCTTGCTGTCGAGGGCTCAACCCAAGACTCAACTGACTGAGCGTGAAGGCTTCCCGCGGGAATCACAGTCGTTGAAGTTTTACATGTTGACTTCCTTGGCAAAAGGTGTTTGCGTTCCAGCCTACATGCTGAGGACTAGTTCCAAGGATGCGTATTGGCAAAGTCTGGGTCTTGTATACCAGGGCAAGGCCAGACAAGAAGGTGGGTAAGAGACGTTCGATTGCCTTAGTAAGAGGTGTCACGAACAGCCGTGCGTGGAGACACTAAATATTGTTGGTTTGTCTTTTACGGTAAACTTGCAATACATTGCCGATTAAGCGTAGGACACAGCCAGTTCACCTCAGACAAACCTCCCTGATGAGCATGACCTGACACACGGTAATGTTCTTAGCATCATTACGGTGGAGCCAGGTTAAAAGAGGTCAAATAGATACATCGGATAGTGAACCTATGGGTTACATTGTACTCACCACGTACAATGTAGCCCTAATGGTTTGCAGATTGACTTTTTGTCCCAGGTGCTAATGCTTTAACCAGCGGGGCCGGGAGTGGGAAGAGAGAGGCACATGAAGTGCGGCTACGACGCTTCGTGTCGTTTAGAAATACACATGACCCATAAGCCTAAAATTTACATAGATAAATAGTATATTTGTATGTATTTTAAAGTATATAGTTAAAACAAGCACGCTTTATGTTAACCTCATTAAGCATGAATGTATCCTTCCTATGGTAAGTATTACATCAGGGGGCCGGTCTGGTGGTACAGTTGTCAACTTGTACGACTTAAAAACATGCCCGTCATGGCTTCAAGCCCCAAATGGATCGTGCTTCCTATACGTAAGACTGACTATCTTGTTATGGTAATAAATAAGTCACGGAAAGCCAAACCCACTAGTGGTACAGGCAGGCCTTGGTCGACAACGGTTGTTGTGCCAAAGAAGAAAAAGAGAAGTATTTCATACGAGTGATACATAAGGCTCTCAAAAACAGTATCACTTACTAGTTCTAATTAAAAAAATGCTATAAAATACTCCTAAGCGTGCTCAACTTTTCCAGGCGCGATCAGCAGGATTCAATATTAATAATAGTTTTTCCTTCAATGCCATATATAGATATAAGAAATCAATTCATAAACAATATGTGATAATTTGAAAAAAAATCAGGCTTCTACATAAAATGCCATATTCATGCTAATTACTGACAAAACCACACTTTCGGACATATGCAGTTATGTCCAGTATACTTTTTGCTGGAAATAATGCAAATAGAACAATGACACCTATATGTGTGTTTGGGTTCGTATATATTTCCGGAAAATCACACTAGTCTTACATCCTAATGTGTAGATTGAAAATTATGATCATCATTGTTACACCTTAATACTAATAGAGGTTCTTTGCAGTTGTAACAGTTGTACGGTGTATATGAAAGTGTCCCATTTCCAACGTCGAATACAATGGTACCCCTCACTACGAGTACCCCTTATAACCATTTTTATTCGTATAACGAGCTAATCTAAATGCTCATATCTAAATACCTCTCTTAACGAGTATAATCTCGCATAACATCATGTGTGTTCCTGGTAAATTATTCAATGCCAATGTGATCTAATGTGATTATTTCTCAGTAAAATGAGAGTTTCGATACTATGAATCGTTTCATACTTAACTACTGTATTATATGATATGCTAATTGTTGTTTTTCATATGTTTAAAGAAGTTTTGGACTTTTTATGGTCTCTTTTGCTTCAAAAATGTGCAAGGGTACAGTGTACGATATTCGAGAAATATATTTAAAAAAAAAAAACACTAAATTGGTCGACTGTTTTTCCAACATAATAGATCAATAATGGTGACGAAACAGTGAACTACAAATATCTTCAAATTTTTTAGTATTATGAAGACACTTTCCTTTTTTTTATCGAGAACACTGGTGGTCCTGGAACCAATTATTTCACTTTTCATCAAAATTATTAAAAAAAAGTTCATAGCCCGCAAAACGTTTTTCGTGTAGCGAGTGAGTCACTGTTTGAAATAAACTCTTTATATGGGGTTTCAATGTATTAATGTTTGGCTTTTAGTTATTTTATTTGTTTAATCAAAACATGTTGTCGTACTTTGTCTTAAATTTAATAAGATGCATTTCATCCCTGGAAATCCTCAACGAAAGACTATTATTAATCCATTCAGTTATTTGCTCGAGTGAAACTCGGGTTGTACTTTTGTTCTCCGTTTCCATTCAATCGTCCCCACGCGACAAGGCGGGGAGAGAGATAAAACAATAATAATTACACATTTTGCACATCATCTTTCGTGTAAAGCAACGATTTGCAGAATGGATCAAAATTATTTTCTTTTATTAACTTTTTGTCATCATTTCATTATGGGTTTGTGCATTTTCTAAAAATCGTGGGACTGTCAAAGGGTTAATAGTTAGTTTTTCCGTTACGATGATGTAAAAAACACATGTTTTAGAAAGATTATATATATAAATTCATACTTTCGAAATCCAATAGACGTAGACGCTGAAAAGATCTTAAATCTTACAAAACAAACGAACCAACCAACCGTCCGTTTCAAATACATGTTCTCGATCGGAGAGGTTTGACCGTAGCTGAATAAAATCGACGAACGAATGTGCACCTGTGTCGATGAAACATCATCTGTCACTTATCTGTCAACTATGACCATGGCTGAATTATCAATTACAGAATTATTTGAAAGTATTTTTTGCGCAATTAAACTTTCTAAAAAAATGTATAATTTCTAAGAACATTTATATCGACCTATCTATATGCCACAGCCATTATTAGTTTCTTTGAAAACGTATATTTATCAAATATTTAAACGAGCAACTCTATTTAGACACAGCTTTTTGCGTTTGATTTTCTAATGTTTTGATCTTGTCCCTCGTATTGTACGGGCGACAACATTCCCGTTACCTGGTGTACGTTTGCAACGGTCAGCGGGCCACACGCTTCGAACGGATCGAGCGCGAAACAGCGCGGGCCCAACGCGCTACCGCAGTGTGCGTGTGCCGCGGTGAGTGAAACTTGAAAAACACCAACACGATTACAGTGTATTACAACCACAAACACAAACACGCACACACGTACATAGCTTTGTGGTGCTGTCGAACGCGCGTATCGCGCTCATCGACGGTGTGTGAGTGCGAGCGTGTGTGTGTACATGTGACTGCACAACGCACACTGTCAGGCCGTGAGAAACGAGCGAGTGCCTTCCACTAAAGCAGATGAGGTACAGAAGCAGCGCCAGCAGCAAGAGAAGCAAGCATTTAGCCCTGTAGCGAAAAAGGTACGACGTGTTTGGTGATTGAAAAAAATAATCTAACGCGTTTTTCTTTCCGAACCACCAAGTAGCTGCACAGCGTTGTGGTCAGCGTTCCTGTGTCGGAGCATCCAGTAGTAAAGTGGTAAATGTTGTTAACGCCAGGCACAGTGCATATGCGATTGTCCGCAAAATTGTTCGTGCCATAGCAAAACGTGTGGAAACACCGAGAGGGGACCAACGTGTGTGCCAGAACAAAAAAGAAACATTATTTTCCATTTCCTCCCCCTCTCCAGTGCCGACCCCCAAAGCGTTCGACGGAAGTACAGTGCGTGCGTGCGTGCGTGCGTGCGTGATCGGTCTGTTGCTTACGTTACCCGTGCACCGCCAAGAACGGGCGTGTAGATGTAGATTGCGGCCACCGTGCACCCCGCATACGGTGGTGTGCAGTATCAGCACACGTTTACGTGACGAATCGAAACCGCGAAAGACGCCGTCTGCAGAGAGAGACACGGGAAAAGTGTACCCCTTTCTTCGGCCCTAAGCGGGGCGGGAGGAGGTGAAGATGGTGAATTAATTTTCCGCGAACCGATCACCGCAAACCGTTGCAAGCCGAAAAAGGCAGCAATGGAAGGGCTGCTTGTCCTTGCCCCCCGCACCATTTTTGTGTGTTCAAGTTCGGAATTGTGCGCCTCCTAACCATTGCCTTTTTTTTTGCTCGATTTTTCCTATGCCATGAGTGATGATCGTGTGTGTGTGGCTGTGTGTGGTAGTAGTGTGGGGTGCGTACACTCTCGCATGGTGGGTGCAATCGATGCACCAATATTTATCACACGCAAGATTTGCCAGTTTAGTTAAGGCGCCTCCGGCCAGCAGCTCCGCGTCCTCCTTTAAGTAGTCTCTTTTTGTCTGTGCATGTCTCTTTATTCATGCTGAAAGGTGGGTGTCCCTCGCAGTGCCATAATCGGGGACCCGGACTCGTATGTGTGTGATAACAAGTTGACCACATTGGAAACCACATCGTCGAGAAGGTCGTTTATTCGCAGTCAGCCAAAGTCGTGGTTTTTTCTTCTTCTTTTCGTTACATTCACCGTTTTAATAAATCCCAGTTCAGTGCAAATAATGGGACTGGCACAGGTGGTAGGGCGATGAAGGTTAAAAACTGTACGGAGGAGACTATCATAACCTCATAAAGGAATAACGTCCTCTCTGTCTCCCCGCACCACCACCTTCGATTCGCCTGCTCTATTTCTTACCCCCGCAATGCATCTCCCCGGAAGGAAATAGGGTCTTGTGTACATCCACCAGATATTGTGTGCGTGTGTATGTGTGTGCGTAGGAAAGGGGATATCCGGTCAGGAAGCCAATAATCCGTGGCAACCCACTGCTTGCATTGTTGAATTTTGTCTGCCTTGATTGTTATTTTTTCGGCGCAGAAAAACTCACAAAAACATTAGCACACACCGTCGCGAGGTGCAAACGTCCGTCTCGTCTTCCCCTCCTTCTCCCCCTCTTCCTCGAGTAGCGAAAGGCTATTTTTTCCTTCTCACCCGCTACGACAACCACCACACTCACATCGGTGTGTATCGGACAGATGGGCTAATGTGTGTCTCACTCTCTGTGGTGTGTGTCTGCGGTTTGTGCATACGGACACGTCGTTACACGGAACGGGTTCGCATGTGTGTGCGCTGCGAATATATATATATACACATGGCCACCGGAGAGCCGCACAAGGTGTGTAGAGACACAAAGCAGAGACAGCAGTAGCAGCACACACACAGGGCATCGATGTGTCATCCCATCGACAGGGCAGGCAGTGCCGTGCTCATAGAAACACACCAGCAAAGAGAAGGCAAACGGGTGGGCCAGTCGCGAATTGTAACAGTGAAAAGTGCACACACAAGTGTGAGAGTGCATATCGCGCGACGGTCGGCAACGATAAGATTTTCCCTTTCTGGTTTCGGCGTGGCGCAGGGTGTGTGTGTGGGGGGGGGAACATTTTCTTGGTCCGAAAAATTGACACCAAACCCGTTGGCGTGTGTTGTGTGTCGGGAGAGCGCGCGCTGAAAGGCAACGAGGTGTACAGTACGCGAACGCGTTTTCCACACTATCTTGGTAAACAAGGTGGCGAAGAAGTGTGATTGACTTAGGATTATTTGAGTTTGTTTTCCCCAATTTTCGATAAACTAGCAGTGTGATTACACATTGTGAACTCATTTTGCATGTGTCTTAGGATTTCCGTTCCGTGTTAGATATCGTTAGGCGGGAGGGGGTGGTCAGACCACCTGGTTTTGTGCTGGAGTGTGTCGACTGGACTGATGGTGGAGTAAAGGATCAATTATAATTGATTAATTTCTTTTAATTCCTTCCAATCCACGACACTAGCAATAAGGGTATTGTTTCAACGTAAATGTGTGCATAATGTTCTACAAATCTAAACCTGTTTATGTACACAAGTTCAATTAAGGGCACCGTATGTGCCAATGTCGCAATCGTGTTTTGCATTTAAAGTAACAATCTTTAAACTTCCAGATCCCTTTGAAGAAAGCTCGCTTTAATTAGAGTTATTGCGTCAACGTGAATACAAATGTATTAATTGTGTGCTTTTTTTGTACCACTTGCAGGAAATCAATGTATAAAATTCGTGCCTAAAGACAAAAGTAATCCAGTGACACAACAAAGAGTTTTCAGAGGTCCTGGAGGAGCACTGCGTGGAGTGACTTATCTCTAAGTGAAATACTCAACACCATCATTACCGAATATCATCATGGAAAAGCGTATTTTGTTGGAAAAACGAGGTCGATCGGATGATGAGGTAAGTGTGTCCGTAACACTACTAGTTATGCTTCACATTTCTTAAGAACCTTTCTACTCAGTTGTTAAAAAACTGCCATATACGCCTTATAGTACAGGGGAGGAAGTAGACTTCATTGGAGTTTAGGATTACTAACGAAACAAAGCTACGGTTTAGGCGCTTCTGTATCTAACACTTCCCTTTTTTCGCTTTGTTACAATTTTCCGATTGTTTAACTTCACTATAAAACACAATTGTGTCTCAATCTAAACTGCGAATTGCGCTCATTTGGTTCATTCAAAAACTGTGTTTTCATCTTCCAGTCCACCCGGAAAGGAGATTTTAAAATTCGAGTTTTAGAGGTCATTTCTCCCTGTATCTTTAGGTACCTTCTCCGTGTTCATTGTGAACGGTTATCATTATTTAATTCTCATCTCAACTATCTAGATTTCCAGTGCGCGCGTGTTAGGTTAACCTAAAAAAAGAAAAGAACAGTAGAAACACATATTTCAGTTCGATTAACTGCTGCTTTCCAACGGGTTTTTGTGCCTTCCGGCTTCCGCCATATTGCCGCCTCAATAAGCGCCAATTATGGGAAGCAGCGAAAAAAAAAATAACCCTTTTCCCTCTCCAATCTTCCCACCGCAAACGGTGTACACATCCTTGTTTTGGTGTGT
The DNA here is from genome assembly GCA_000473525.2 of Anopheles melas. Taxonomy (NCBI): domain Eukaryota; kingdom Metazoa; phylum Arthropoda; class Insecta; order Diptera; family Culicidae; genus Anopheles; species Anopheles melas. The sequence continues at coordinate 15,363 of KI919570.1, read as the reverse complement.
TACTTCATTAGATTTACTATTTGCATTCGCGCACTCTCTTCTCTTCCAGCTAAATTAACCTCTATTGCTCCGTTTTAAAATCCTTAGCTAACAAATGAATGTGGCGGGATGGTACATGTTTGTGGCATGGAAAGTCATGAAAATTTGTCGCTCGAGCGCTGGTGGTGTTGTTTTTTTGTTCCCCCCTCCTCGTCCGTAATTCAGTTTTCACGCTATTACGACGTTTCGTAATCGTAACTCTTTCATCGACATTCGACGAACCGAGTCGAGTGTTTTTTTTTGCGACCCGTCGTCATATCTTTGCATACATATACGCACGCACACTAACAACGCTCCTTAGCACATGAAGTGGCGCGCGCCTTTTCTGCGAGAGAGCAGCAGTAGTGTGCGCTGTGTGTGGAAAGCGTGTTGGGAAGATCAGCCAAATGAATGTGTGCGTAAGTAACACACATACAAATGGAGCAAACAGAGGTTCACACCTTTGCATGCAGTGGCTTGCCAGTGTATAAGAATGTTTACTTAAAAAAAACTACTGTGTGGATGGTTCGGCGGCAGGAGCATAATTGATAAGACATTTTCTTCGACTAGATGAATCCTTGAGTATTGGCTATTCATCACATCCTTTCTTCTGTTAATTATGATAATTTCTCATTATTGGCCACGCGCGAAAATGGCAGAGATCAGGTTCGAAACTATCTACGCACTTTCCAAATAAAATGCTCTTCAGATTGCACACACTCCCACACTCGCAACACACACGCACACACCGAACCTTCACCGAACGCACACACCATCAATCAACAAATGCTCACACACATCACACAAGCGCGCGCACTCACACAAACACACATTACACCGCACGCACACACCATGCCACAGCGGAGCTGAAATCGCTCTCGGACTGGTGTATCGGTATTGGTGAGCGGTCCTCGGGCGCGCGCTGAGTGGTCCGCGAAGAGTGATGATGATGATGATGATGATCGGCGGTGGCGATTTCGGTGACGATGGGTTCTCAGCGTGCGAGCGAGCAAATGGAGCGAGCAGGCCGCCATCTTGGAATTTGCACCACCGAGCTCCGTTAGCGCGAGGCCACAAGTTTTGCAGTCAAATGGCGCTGCGTGTGATTACTGCACTCCGCCCAACATTGCATCACTCGATACCTAAGCTACGTCCCAGGATAGTGGCACTAGTTTGGTGGGCGAATTTTGGACCCCTGACCCGGAAAATGGCACACTTTGGTTTTGGGGAATATGCACTGCTCTGGCCCGAGACTGCTTTTCACCTGCATATGAAAACCGTACAGTGGCAATGGCTGCCTCTGCCTGCTCATGTGAACGCTTGCTGCGCGACTGTCGTGTGTGCGTACACTCTCTTTGTCCCACTCAACGGCGGCAATGAGTGGAGTGAGCCGTTCGCCGTATCGCTTTGGTGGTGTGCGGGCGCTGAGTGAGCGACTCGTTTGAAGTACACAATCGACGAAGGTGTGTGCGCGCTGCGCGTACTTTCGCACACATTCAAAAGTTTACTACACGGCCGATTTCAATGAAAATAAAACTAACCTTATTCTCCAAGCCTCAATGAAATTAAGGAAAATTAGTTGATTCGCAATCGGGTTTAACCATTTTTGGATAATTTTGCTTAAAACTCTGCATAAATAATACCCAATAAGTGTAGCTTCTTTAGTATTTCTTTTGTTGTTTTTTGTTCATCGAGTCACATATGGGTTTCATCGATTTCAGTCCATAATGGGTCAATTGCATTCTCTTATAAGTAGAAAGCTACCCGCTTGAAATTACGATGGTTGTGCCTTGTTTCTAAGTACATAATAAGGCATGAATAAACATTTACGGGATGCCGCGGACAATTTGCAACAAAAACGGTTTGAATACTATTTGCCACAAAGCGCAAATAATCTCGATGGAAATAACGGACTTGTTGAAAATCGATCACACACTCTCTCACCGCACCAACCAATACTAACGAGTAGAAGTTGACACAAACACACACAGTTTATATGGTGGTGCATATGTAGTGGTGTTTTTCGTCCGCCCGGCGAATCTTTGATGGTGTGTGCGCAACTGTTTTTTCACAACAAATCACGCACACCACCCCAAGCGTTAGTTTGGCGCACATGATTTTCAATGTCGCGCTGATTACCAAAAGGGGTTGTCCGTGTTTAAAATGATCAAATTTAATTAGGACAAGTAAGGCAGATTCTTCACGAATAAACAAACAAGCCTAATATAAGATATTGAAATATATCAATATAATTTATTAATATATTTAATCTAATGACACACATGAATCATATTGAATTTAATGAATTCTCCACTAAACTAGCTCAGAATGATTAAAATTATCCTTTTCTGCTCAAGGAAAACTTAAAACGCCGTTTAACTATTTCGCATTGTAGCACTTGTCTTCCACGTCCCGGCAACGTGTTGCTTTTCATTGTCCACCAGATAGGGTGGACATTGAAACATTGATTAATCCAATAAGTGGGGACAATTGTTCAAACTATATTTTTAATGAAATATTTGTTGAAATGTTAAATTTAGTTTAAATTTCTTTAACATATATATAGCTGGTGCATTTCATATTCATTTACCCTTATGCTTTATTACTGCCTTCTTCCAGATCACAGAGCTCATTCTGGACAACTGTCGGAGCACGTACATCGATGGGCTCACAGACAGCTTCACAGCACTCGAAACGCTCAGCCTCATCAACGTCGGGCTGGTTTCGCTGAAAAATTTCCCCAAGCTGTCCAACCTCCGCAAGCTGGAACTCTCGGACAACAGAATATCGAACGGATTGAACCACCTTACCGGGAGCCCGAAACTTACACATCTGAACCTGTCCGGCAACCGGATTAAGGACTTCGATGAGCTTCAGCCGCTGAAAGATTTGGAGAACCTGGAAGTGCTGGATCTGTTCAACAATCAGGTGACACTGATTGAAAACTATCGTGAGAAATTGTTTCAACTGATTCCATCGCTCAACTATCTGGATGGGTAGGTAGCATTATAGTGAGCTAAACATAGAGTTTTGAACAACAATAAAGTACGTTTCGTTTATCTTTGTGCTTGCAGATTCGACAAAGAGTATGTGGAAGCACCATCCGATGAGGAAGACATGGCTGGTAGGTATACTGATAGGCGAAAAGCATTCATTTGTGGATAGTTTCATGTTTTACCCCTTGCTACTGTAACTAAATAGAAACGATAGAAGATTTTGTTGACCAGTTACTCTACTTTGGACTGAATAAGACTGCTTTGTTGTCGCCAAACTTGTTTACTCGGAATATGTGTTGATCGGTCATGTTTTTTTTTCGATAAGTACGCTAGAAGGGGACAATTTAAATGAGATACTCCACCGAACATGCTTATACTCAAACGGCCGTTAAAGATAGAATGCAAAACACTATGGCGACACCCCCCCATCCTGTTTACAGGTGGTGTTGATGATGAAGATGATGACGGTAACCTACCGCAACCTTCCCAGTTCTCTATCAATGGTATCGAAATTGATCTGGACGAGCTAGAGCAACTTGAGGCGAGGGTACGCCAAAAACGAACGAAGAACGAATCGGACTCGAAGTCAGCGAATGAGATCGGCCCGGATGTGCTGGAGGGACATTTTGGGCGCACCAAGTCCCATTCTGATGACGACTGCTCCTCTCAAACTGGGCAAGAATCGGCCAAGGACGATCTGGATCTACTGTACGAAGAGATTCAACACAAACAGGCCCTTGCGCGTGCCAATGAAGTGGAACAGGGTCGTCAAAAGATGGCATCGTTTGTGTCCGTCTTGCTAATGTTTACCTCTCTGTTGGCATTCATCAATCAGATATGCTACCGGGGGGAGAATCAATTGCTAGATGAACCAGAAGAACAAGTTGATGATGAGGAGGAGGAAAACGAGGAGCAGAAGGAGGATATGGAAGTCGAGGTGGAAAAAGATGAGTGTTGCTCCTTGGGTGCAACTGGAGATAGTAATGCAAGGGTTGAAGCTCTACCACAAATGGAGAACGGAGCTACGGCTCCATCGGATGCCACCATCTCGGCGGTGGCAGCAGATGATCGTCCTGCACGGGCAGACCAGAATTAATTGTAATGTATTACAATTCGTTTTTATCGCTTCACTTTCATTCTATGGGCGCGACCACAGAAGAGGAGGAACCGGAGGATTCGTGCGAAGAATCGGATGAGGAGGAAGTTTCGCTAGCCTACCTGTACAACGACAACCTGGAGGAGGATCAGGAAGATTGGAAGAGCGTCGAGAGCGACTACAACAACGCCGACGAAGAGTTTGACAGTGAGGAGGAAGAGGATGAAGAAGGTGGTGGCGGCGGTGGTGGTGGTGACGAGAATGATGGTGAAGATGGTGGAGACAGCGACGGCGAAGGCGAGGATGAAGAAGGCGAAGAAGAGGAAGACGGTGAGGATGATGCCGATGGGTCGGAGGCTGCAGCATCGTCGACCGCTGCAGCGGCGGCGGAAGCAGACGAATCAAAATCCACAGCAACAGAAGCGGTAGCCGCCACATCGTCAACCACAGAAGATGTTGCGAAAGGTAAGTTAAAATTGGTACCAATTTCCTTGCCAATGAACTAGTGGTGGGAGCTTGGATGTTCGTTCGGAATCAATTTCGGAGCTGATTTCGGAGCCGTCTCCGATTCCAGAATCGACTCTGGAGTCAGAATCATCTCCGGAATCGAAATTGGCCCCGAAATCGCAATCAGATTCGGAATCGAAATCAGAATTGACTCCGGAATCAGAGTCAGTTCTAGAATTGAAATCAGAAGTCCCGGAATCTCCATTGAGAATGAGATACTTACAAGTAAATTTGGGTTCTTGGTGCAATCGATACAATCGTAGCTGTAAAGGACCCAGCTCCGAGTCGATTCCTATTCCAAAGCCGATTATCGAAGCCGATTCAGATTTCCGATCCGATTCCAATTCGCCTATCCTGAAAACGGATTCCAGACTTACCAAAGATTCGGAGGTAGTCGTGTCGATTCCGACCAAAGCTTCATTTTTCCCATCACTAGAATGAACACTCGCGTTGTCGGAAGCAGGCTGCTAATGTATGTAATTTATGTGTTTTAGAAGGCGAACCGGAAGCAAGGGGCAAGAAGAGAAAGTTCCAAGGCACGGACAGCGACGGTTAAGCGGCACGCTAAACGCTTCCAAGTCATACACTAAACCTAATACAAATGTGTGGAGGTGTAACGGCAACGCGCTGGAGGCTCTTTCGCTCGACGGCGTGTCATTCGTTGCCCTTCCACACGTAAAGCAAACGTTTATCCCCCAACCAACAACAATTCATGCAATTCGTCATCACTCCGCTACTGTCGTTCGGGCAGTAGTGTCATGGATATGTGTAACTACAAAGTTTTATCTTCTTTTTTTATCATCAAAAGAAAATGTGTAACAGCAGCTAGCTATCATAGATTGATGAAATCCACAACAATATATACATATAGAAGAAGAGCGAACATTTCCCCACAATACACCCCAACTCACACACACCATACACGCTCCGAATACTTTTAAACCCCAAAACAAACAGTGTAAGTAAGGAATTTTTGAACCAAAAGATTGTAAAACACAGAAGAAGAAAAAACTTTAAATCAAAATAGATTCAGCAAAAGACACACCCACACATACGGCGCGGGGATTGCGTGTATGTGTTTGGACCCACAGCGCAGAAGTGTGAAGAAAATAAATCAAAGACGTATGGGGTATGAACGAGATGAAATGATAGGCCCTCCCCCGCGTACAGCATTTCCGGTCAGTTAAGAAAGCTAAGAGTATACATACTTCAAATGATAATCGAACATTTGTTTTGATTTATTTTAATAACTTTTTAACTGTGTAAGCATATTTTGTTGTGTTTCAGGGAATAGAAGAGCAATGTGAAAGTAGTTTGCGGCAAGTGATATTTGTACGTTCTTTTAAATTAACAAAATCACTTCGATGGGGCAGCAAAGGAGGAGAGGATAGGTAGTAGAAGCGGCGGTAGGGAAGAATCAGTCGGAATGTAAAGGTAATTGTTGAGTTTTATAAAATTTCCTTGTGCGGTGTGCGGTTCTATAAGCAAGCACGACCAACATGTGTGACACCTTTTGAATAGTGTTGCCCAAGATGTGGCCGTGCGCTTTCGCTCTTATAATTTTATCGTCGGTGGTTATACACCATCACCATTGCCACCACACCACAACCACAACAACCACCAAGACTCTTCCGACAAGATTCTTCCCAAAATGCGCAGTCAGTGGTTTCAACTTCGTACAGTTTGCGTGTTAACAAGTTTTCAAGCGTAGACGATCCGGATCGGATCCCGATCGTGTATAGCAAGTGGTGTGTAACGAGGGAGGAAGAGAGAAGAGTAATCGTGAAGGGGGCAGAAGGACAAGTGGTAGCAAGAAAAACAAGGCCAAGATGAAAGAGACCATACAAAATAAATGTAATCCACGACCTGATATGAAACCCAATGTAGTGTTACTTTTAATTTGCAATGTATGTTTTTTGTTTGTTTAATATTATGCATATAAGTAGTACGAGAACGAGCGAATGTTTGTTGAACATACATACAGTTTCTTGTGTTGTGTAAGCAAAACAGTATAATTATCTCAGGCAAAGGCGTTCTTAGTTTCCCTGGATGAAGATAAACAAAAGCTAAATTGTAATTCCCACAAAACAATCAAACAACAAATGCACACACACACCTGCACACTTGCGCATATTGTTACGTTTTTGTAACGCTTCGGTTTCGGTTTTAAAACAGTGTAACGCCATGTAAAAGTTCATTGTTGTAATGCAACTGATACGTTTGTGAGTGGTACCCCGATGCAACAAACAGTAAAGCGCGATACCACCTTCCTCATTGTTTAACGTCATTCACTGCTACTAAACTGGTCAGAGATGTACAAAATGAATTCTAGTTTCAGTTCCTGGGATGGTTTTTAATTTGGATACAGATCCGGCCGGCTAGACGTATGCTTTTCAATATAACTGTTGTCTTTCCTTAGCACCTAAAGTAATGTAGCCTTTTTAAGTGGGATTTTAAAGAATCGCATAGAAACATTTATCTTCAGTTGAGAGTGTTGTATGTGTAAGGAGGGTGGTTTGGGGTGTAAAGGAATGGTTTAAACGGCTGCATTGTTTCTTCCTTTTTATAAGAATGCATTCATTCAACTTTTCAGTTACTCTTTTAACGGTATAACTTATCTTATCCAGTTTTTGTAATTAAATAATAATAGTACACAAATGTTTAAACAAATGGCACTTATTTTTGCACTGATGCGCGCATATAAGTAAATTACAAGTGTTCAACAGCCACACTTGAAGCAGATTCTTGTACTAAGCATTTGTTAAAGATTGTAGAAAGCTGAAGAGAATGATTCGAATAACAAGTTGACCAAACACGTGGAATTATATGCAGTAAGTGGAACCGGGATTTGCTCTACACCTTCCCGAGCCAAAGCTCTCTCACCCTCCAAAATGGGAGGAGAAGGAGATTTATCAAATCAAAACTAAACGCAAAAACAAAATATCGAATTAAGGGTCAGTTGAGAAAAGTGGGGGCAAGCAATATATTACTACATGCAAATGCAAGTTGCATGGATGTGTGTATCATGAGACGAAATAAAACGTGCCCTTAAATACAATGGATGATGAACGGAACAACATTATATACGGATATAAGGTTACATCGGTACCTCCCCGAGGTGCCATGAAAAAAAAAAAAACTCAGACGAGACAAAATCGAAAGCAAACCAATAATCATGTAAAAACAACACAATAGCGTTTGCTGCTGCGAAGAAGGGTGGTGCGTGAAGTTGTGTGCGTGTGTGAGAAGAGAAGGAGGAGAAGAAGATAAAACACAAATCCGATCAGGGATTGGAATAATAACACAATATTACAATCTTTCTGCCTGCTGGCTCATTTCCATTGGTGAAATAAACACAGCGTATTGTATTTGGACCCGGTGTGTGTGATGCGAAGGGAAATGACAATTCGCGGTATGATCGTGAAAAGTGGAACAACATTTATAATTGCTAAGAAAGTAATATTTGTTTAAATAAATCATCAAAAGAAAAATCAACTCACCGAGGAAATTTGTTTCGATGGAAAGACGATTTAAGTGAAGAATGACGCAATTGACTGTTAAATTTCGATTTACACGAGAATGCAATAATGTACGTCAATGTTCATGTGAATCAAGAAGTATTTTTTTAATTTTTTATATTTATCTCGTAAACAACGGAACTAATTAATTTATAGCGGGGTTATCGCATAGTTATTCATTAATGAATGAGTGGGAAGGAATTTGTTATTTTATTCGCTACGTGAGTAACTATTGAACCAAACACCTTTCCTTTTTTTAGAAAATTTAAGAAATTTGTTGTGTGTTTCATTATACAAAAATCAAGATTTTTTTTTCTTTTATGCTTTATCTTAGCCAATATGCCACCTGAGGTTGCGCTCTGGAAGCTGTTGAATAAGAAATTTTGCGGAGGTGCACCGTCAGAATTAGTACAAAATACAAAACATAATACAAAATATACTTGTACAGTGGTGCGCCGTTTACCCGGGTACCTTGTATCCGGCTGTTCGTTTATCCGTGCTGTTGAGAAATGACAGTTCAATACAATGGTGACATTGCATTATGAGGAGGATATTTGAAAAAGCGGTTGTCATAACAAAAGACACAATAATTCAAGCAAATTTCAAATATTCTTTTGGGAAAAAACATGAAGTTCATAAAAACTCGGTTGTTTTTATCAAAAAGTAAAAAAAAAATCCAAAAATTAACCAGGAATTGGTGGTAAAATATATCATTCGACTCATTATCCGTGTTATTCGCATATCCGGGCGAGGTCAAGACCCGAAAAGCCCGTATAAACGGCGCTCCACTGTACCAATTATTCGTGTTATTCACGTACCAGGGCGAGGTCGAGTCCCGATGAGCCCGGATAAGCGACGTTCCACTGTAATTATATGGAGTCTGATGCAGCTGCCAGACACACCGAAAACCACCGTAACGAAAAAATGGATGTCGAGAGGTACTAACACCAATTTCGCTAAGATTTTGCAGCGCTATCAAGTGGGCTGAAATCGGTCAATCGAAAAAAGAAGTGTTACAATGCGTTACATTTCATATTTATCATCTAATCATTTCTTCTTCTTCTGTTAAGCGAGAAATGATTATAAAACTTTGAGTCTCCATACTCAGAGGCTTAATTTATCTTGATGAGACTTAATTTGTATCATCATTTCATTTATCACCCTCAACTACCGCCGAAATGGGCTACGTTCGTCGAACGCGCGAACTGCCACATTCGTCCGGTGTAAAAGAGCTCTATGGAAAGCCCGGTTTTTGACAAATTAACAACAATTTTAACAAAAAATGATCTATTAAAAAATCGTAAGGCCGAAAATACACGGACCGGAATTCCTCCGCGGCCGCGAAATTCCAGTCCGTGTATTTTTAGCCTAAGGCTCGTTTGGAAACGTTTGGATGCAAAATAATTTCAAATTAATTTTAAAACATTTTTGTGAGCGAATATATGCACAGTTTTTTTAAATAGCAAAAAATTTTAAAATAAATAGGAAAATCCAAAAATATTGTGATTGAACAAATGTTGCCGCAACATGTTTATAGAACCAGCCCTAAATCTTCTGTATAGATATCGTATCGACATAGTCTGGGAAGTTATTTAAAACATTCAGTTGGCTGCTTTGTTCCTCACAATAATAGGCACGCTGCATTTATCTAGCGAGATAATTTTGTTCAACGGGTAGCGATCGAAGGCGGTTCGTATTCAGTGGTTATTTTATAAACAATTTGTTCATAACAATGCAAATATTTCAATTATTCAGATTGAAAATCTCTTGCAGCTGAATTCGCTTGACTATACAGCTTTTCTTTTCTAAATTACCCTTATTTTATAGTTTTCTAACACGTTTAATCAACAAAAACAAAAATACCCACTGAACTATGGGATGGATTATGGGCCAACTGGGCAAAAAAAGCAACATTGACAGCTGCCACAATGACGCAATGGCATCGATCGGGGAGGCAAGCAGTGACAGCAGACTGTTTGGCTGAATCGAATTCTCTGTTTACTTTGCTTTTCTCTCTCGCGTAGTGCGAATCGTAGGAAGAACGGTACGCTGGTGTTTTTAGTTAGTGTGCTATTATTAAAGTGATCCTTTTCAGGGGGGGGGGGGGGGGGGGGGAATTACAACTCCCATCAATCGCTTCAGTGACAAACTTTCCAACGCCATCCGACAGTGCTCGATCGGAGTGGAATATTCCATCTCGCAAATTAAAACACTCCAATTACAGAGCGCGGGTGTCTTCTTGGGCATTCTGTTTGGGGCTATCGTGGCTTCGCCTGGATACATGGGCTTATCCTTCACGGGAGTGTGTGTATTAGTGAGTGGAGCTGTGTGGGTGCGCAGTCGACAGTAAGCTGCAGTAGTGCAGCGAAAACTGGCGGATACATAAATAAACACAGCTGCATCTGGAATTTCCCTCGCGCTGGTGGTTGGTGCACGAAATGGCAAATGTTACTGCGATTGAATATTGACAACGTGTGCATGCGTGCAAGATTTTCGCCTTTTGGAAAAGTGCATTCCAGTAGTGCTGCCGTGTGTTGATGAAAACTGGGCCGATTTTGGTGGAAAGCTGGTCGTGAAAATTGTCTGCCTTTAAATGTGAATGAAAATATTTTACTGGCGGCGCTGTGTTGTGAAAACTAATTTTCTAGAATAAATTTTGAAAAAAGAGAAAAACGACCGTGAACCTATTTTATCTTAAAACAACCGACGAAACAGTTTCAGATAGGTTCCTTGTTTTTTTTTTAATGTTTTTTAGAACAGACCGCTTTTGAGTTATTTTTCTTCAATTCTTGTGATAGTTGAATTAAATTTTTGCAGAAGAATTTTTGTAAAAATAATATTTCACTTTTTTTTCAACCGCAAACCATCCAAAAAGGTTTTACCGAACGACATCCGGTAACCGGAAGTTGTAGTGAGCGTGAGTGTGCGAGATCAAAGTACGAAAATTAGCAAAGAAGTAACGCGTGTGCCAAATCCGTTCGAATCCGCAAGCGACAGCAAACAGCAACAGTGCACGATGGCAGAAAATAAAGGAATGCTGCTGGCAAAATCCGTCCAGAAACATGCTGGCCGCGCCAAGGAAAAGGTAAGTCAGGCCCGCTCAGTGCATACTTTGATCTTCAGCATGTGGGGAGCGCATGTGTATATGGTCTCCTGCGCTCCGCAACGGTTACTCAAACTGATCTTGGGGGCCTTGGAGTAACCCAATCTTCTGCTTCGAATCGAGACCAACTTCCCCGGGGACAGGGGACGATGGGTTTGGCAAAATGTGCGCGCCGTTAGGTTGTTTCTAATTTAAGGCAGGCAGTCTTGCACACCCTCGATCAAATGGCCGCGTCGTCCCCAGTGGCCGGCCGGTCCCGGGGAACAAAAAAAGCGGTGTGGGCAGTTCGGTTTGTCTGTCACACTGCCCGTGTGTCGCACAGGACACTTGTGCCGTGAACACACTCTCGGTACGACTGAAGCAGCTGTGCGTGAAGCGAGCGGGAGCTTTTCGAGCAGAATTGACCCGGCCCCGGTGTGCCCGGCTACTCCCCGTTTCGAACTGATCGGTGTGGGACATGGTGGCTGAAAATAGATCAGCTCCTTCGGCTGCTTAAACGGCTGTGACGTGATATAACGCATGCCGGTGACTATTATGTGTCCCATGCGCGCGCGTCACTTCGTTCTTTTGGAAGTAAGGAATGGTTAAATTTGCTCAGCAACCCTTGCGGTTGGGAATAATCAATGCTTTAATTGTGTGTTGTTATGCCACTGTACCACTCCGATCGAGGTGAAGTCCCAGTGCGAAGAAGGCCTTTTACTAATTCTTCAAATAACAAATATGATTGAATAATACGTGTTTTTTAATCAGCCTTCCGAGACGAAGGCCAAATTCTTCCGAAATTTGTTATATTTGACAAGCAAAAACTCTTCAGTTTATTGGCTTGGATGCTACTGTTAGATGGTAAATCTATTTTTAGACAAAACATTTATGAACTTTTCCTATCGCACTTCCTCCTCCGTATCATGTCCATACACTGTCGGCAACAACTTTAGTGCCGCGCTCAGCTATCATAAATCCGTGCTGCATTCCGTCATAGTGCGTTAAATTGTACGAGTTGCACAATATATTGTGGCTGCTGGCCATGCAACCGTACACGATACCATTGTGGATGATTCAATTTCCGAAAGCGATAATGAAACCTATTCACCAGCAGCAGTCCCAGCCTCTGAACGGCTGGCTCCCTCAGCTGGCTGAATCTGTACCGTTTTGCGCTTGTAAGTAGCAGCACCGTTTTCGGGCGTTTGTGTCGAAAGTCTCTCCTTCGTCTCCAGCCATCAGACGCGTGCATGCCTTCACACACACTCAAAATCGTCAAACACAGAAGAAAGGCCCGGAAGATGGCCGAAAAAGAAAGCCACACAATGCAGTACGATGCTGGCCGACCGATGAAAGACTGAAGGAGTTTGAGTTTGGAAGCTAGACTGTGGATATATAGTCAGCATCTCACACAAGTGGCTGTCTCCGGTCCCTGGTCCGGTCGGCAGCATTATCGCATTGAAGGACGCCCCATAATAGATCGGGCCTGGCTGGCGCTGGGTGAATATTGTAACATTCTTACCAGCGGACGGTTTGTTTGGTACAATGTAGCATGTGCTTTCTGTTGCGTGCGCTTTTGTTGGTTTGCCCCAGCACATACTGGCCGTCCTGCGCAGTCGTACGATGCACGAACAAATGCACCTCCACCATATGGACATTGTTCGGGAATTTAGCGTTCCTGGTGGATTTATTATGCGCTAACTTTAATGGCCATGGGAAAAGATAGCCAAATTTATGAATTAAGTTATGCTTACCAGATTGACCGTTCCCTGCCTCCGTTCGCTTTGGACGGGAGCGTGGCAGGTCTGAAGAACGTCTGAGGTACATTGTGGTAGTGATGGGCAAAAATTCGGTGCCGAACCCGATCTGTCTCTGATAATTTCGGAACCGTCTTTGGAAGTTAAGACCGCCCAGCAGTATCCGAAGTCATTCGGAATCGTCTGTACCCCGTCCGGAATTGCCCGTGGTCGTCCGGAATCAAAGTCAATCGGAGTCGGACTTCCAAACATAGGCCTGTATACGAAGTGGCAGAAAGGCTCCAGTTAAATCCGAACGACTCCAAATGACTCCGACTCCTGTTGACTCTGGTCGACTCCGGATGACTCCGACTCCAGATGGAACTAGTGGTTCCCATTTTGCCGTAGTCGTAATCGGACTAACAATAGTCGGATCGGAGTCGTTTTGGACGTTTAATTATATTGGAAGAATACTTGACACTTCCTATCATGACTTCGTCTTACATGCTTATTCAGCAACCTTTTCCGCAACTTCATATGAAACGAATGATACAGCTCATGCGCGTTTATAAATTGTATACACTTTTACGATACTTTGCTCAAGAATGAACTCATCCACCTCCACCTGTTCAATGAACCCCAATGAAGCTGTATAACCATTGCGGGCAACGCACAAATTAGCTAGCGCAGAGATCATCGAGTCCGTATGATGCAGTGTGGGGCCGCTGTGGGCGTTTGAGGTCTACTCCATTACACACACACACTCCTCCGGCTCGATACGATCACGGAATGCAAATACAAGGCCATCACGTATGCACGAAGCAAAACTGTATCGGCGGCGCACCTGAACGCACCACCACCACCGCCGTCTTGGTAAGACGTAAGACGGCTGGAGTTGAAATGGTTAGACAAGGTTCAATCGCCGATGCTGCTTTCATCATCGGTATCTTCGGCGTTATAGCTGCCCTGATCTGCTGGCTTGGTTGCCCAATTTGGTTCGCACACCGACATCCAGCACCTCCGAACTGGTGACTGGAGCGATCGCACTGGAGCTCGTATTGATCGAGCAAGGTAGCAACCGGTGTGTTAGAGTGGACGCACACATGGCACACGGGGTCGATTAAGCCAATTTTAAGACGCAGTTGCGTTTCGCTTGCAAACGCATACCTGAGGAATTTAAAAATTAAAGCCGTATTGACAAAAAAGTTTATTTTTTTATTTTGTCGTTGTAGTTAGAAGTTTGTTGTTGAGAGTTATGCGACGACATTTACTACTACGAAGTTGAGCTCATTATCGTTTGTTCGAATCGTTATAATTAGGCCCACTTTGTTAGTAATAAACATGTGTCAATTGTTGTTTCCTATGCACAGTTAACCGTTTTAAGAATATGATTCCATTCCTTTGGATATTTATTAAGATTAGATAGCCGCTGTGTTACACAGTTTGCAACTGAACAAAATCCATCGTATGTAGTCATTCTTAAATAAAGATAATAATAATAAAATACAAGCTCTTTTATACGTTCACGGGGATAAGCATTTGTTACATAGTTTTGATCTTAAAGCTACAAATATCTTTAATTAAGTGTAACAAAAAAAAACAGAAATCTTATTAATTTCGTTTGATCCCTGCATTGCTAATTACTCAAACCGACGTGCCTGTACACTCCGTAGTGCATGTAAATAGAGTTCTGTGCCAACAGCTGGTCACTGTCTTGAATGTTGCCCGGATCACTGACTCGATTCAATCCTCACAATCCATTGCTTTTCCTTAGTATTGTATGAGTATGTTGGGGTTGTTCGAGCAAAAGAATCGGTTTTGCTCACTATATATGTATAATTTCAAAACCCTGAAAGAACAGAGATCTTTATACCTAGTTTTATTCGTTTTATCTGTTCAATGCAATGTGAAACTTAACACAATCGTTAGCAATCTCATCACTCAACTCATTCATCAAAAGCAAACTAATGATCGGCTAATGCTTCTCTAAGCGTGGCTTTCAAACCCCGCCTTGCTATCCCGGGCTATTTCTTTAACAGTTTTGTACACCATGTCTGTGGCTGTGTGTTTTATTGTTGTTGTTTAAAGTGACAGTGGAAAATCGGCAAAAATCCGCTCCGCCCGGCTATTAATAGCCCTCCCACCAATCGGATCGGCACACACACCCGAGCACGAGGGAAAACTTATGCGTGTGTGTGTTTTTGTTGTTGTTTTTGCTAGTAGATACTGCACCTATCCCACCAATTCTAAACCGAGAATATGGTCGAAGTGTGTGGAGGTTTTACAGGCTCAGCACAGTGCGCAAGGAAAAGTTAAATGAAAAACAAACATCACGGAGGGGAAACTTGTGAGCCAAGCGCTCGAGAGCTGAATCGTTAGATGAAAAACAAAAAAAGAGAGAGAGAGAGAG
>KI919569.1:31429-45286 GCA_000473525.2 Anopheles melas | reverse complement strand
ATACACTCATACGAAAGGTCAAACACGCAACGTGCTGTCATCGACACGTTCCGGGGGCTTTCATGATCCTTCCTGTGCCACACCGGAACGGCAGCAGCAGCAGCAGCAGCACGTGTTTCCGGGCGCTTTGACTTTCGATATTGTATCTAGTGCCAAAGTTTCTGCCCAGGGATCGGAATCGAAACGATCGTTTTGTTGTTTGTTCGGGGGGACAAGTTTCTTCTGGGGACGCAGCAAGCAACGGGGGCACGGCCATCGTTGACCAGAAAGTTTGCG
The DNA here is from genome assembly GCA_000473525.2 of Anopheles melas. Classification (NCBI taxonomy): domain Eukaryota; kingdom Metazoa; phylum Arthropoda; class Insecta; order Diptera; family Culicidae; genus Anopheles; species Anopheles melas. The sequence continues at coordinate 45,010 of KI919569.1, read as the reverse complement.
GATTTTGGCGAGGGACACCGCACCGCACCAGCTCTACGATAAATGGAAATTTGCATCAAAACGCGCACGTATGCCGCGTGTGTGTGTTTTGGACGTTTGAGTCGAGGTTAGCCGACAGCAATTGAAATTCAATAAACGAAGCATTGCAATCAACGGCATCCTCTACACTCCCTTGCCAAAGCGTACCCCCCGCGAGGGATTTATCGATTTAGACACTCGAAGGGGAAACACAGCGGCCGAACAGAGGGCGAGGAGAACTGTTTGTTGTGAGAACCGGGTCTGAAGGCTTGAGTCAATTGAATATGATGATTCCATTAATCCTGCCATTCTCGATTGCCGCAATAACATGGCATGGGGGGGTACGGGATTGAAATCTGGTTTAATAAAGTGCACACAGGTGTGTGTATAGGTGGGTTGTGGGAAACGGTGTGATGGTGGTCGTTGAATATTTATACAATACAAATTTATGGCTAAAATTCTTTCTTATCACTCGCCACAGACACACCCACACACACACACACACACACACACAAACGGCTGCCAAAAATTACGACCACTGGACGTGACGGTGCATGTTTATTTATTTAAATTGCTCTCCCAGCCTGGGAGCGAGTGCCGTCGATTTGTATACATGTGTGTGTGTGTGTGAGGTCGTTAATTTTTCACCTCCACCTCCTGCAGTCTAAGCGCGCAGACCAGCTGGCGCCCAGGAAGAGATATACAAAGCGATCGGTTGAAGCAGTGCAGTTCATGGAGACAAGTGGACGTGGCGGAAAATCGCCGTTCCAGTTCCCACATTTCCATACAACATGCTTCATTTATCGGCATTTGCCACCAGGAGCGATTTGCAATAAGCAGTCGATGAAGCACTAACACCAACAACACCCCGAACAGGACGGGACACCGTGCTGCAAGTGCAAGCTGAGCATTATGCTTACGGCCTATGTCTAGTGGTGGGAAATTTTAGCTTTGCAACCTGCGGAGGCTTTCGCAGGTGCACTCGAAATTTGTGTCTCGAGGCGATTATCCACCGGCCAGGGGGACATTGAACAAAAGTCAACAGCAATAAAAAAAACAGAGCGAAACGTCAAACACCGAGACCGACGACAGCGAAGCAAACGTTCGTTTTCCGTTGCGGCAGAAACACATAAGGATTGGTCGTTTAATTGCATTTCCATTTTAACGACTTTGGCTGTCAACGTGCTAAGCGTGCGACAAGCCTCGGCATTTGGTGGCTTTCTAGAGGATTTTTTGTTTTATCATTTCAATTCAAGAAGCACCGGGAAAGCTTTTCACACACAAGAGCGTGGTGTTTGAATAACGAGGCCGACAAAAAGGCCTCTTGAGACGACAAGTTTGCATATGAATGGGAAACATCATGCCGGGGAAAGAACAATGGTGGAACTTGTATTTGAATTTATTATTTAATTGTTTTATTTTTACCAACCATGGCTTGGAGCATAAACCCTTGCTTACTCAAAACAAATGAAAGAACCTGTCAATGCGCAACAGGGGGAACAGGGAAAAAATGACACAATTTAACCCGGGTGAAAAGCTAACCGTCGTCACTGATCGCACATTCCCGGGGAGTGCATTATTTATTCGCGCGCCCGAACGAAGTGACACCTCACACCGGAGGAGCTAGGGCCGTTTCCATCCGGCCGGTAAAACGCTGTGACGCTTGCTACGTGACAAAGTAACGACAAAGCAACCATGGCCCACCCACTTTTGGCCGCCCTAAAGAGTCGTTCGCTTCCCATTTCTGCTTGATTTGATTAATTGTCGCCGAAGCGTAGCGCGGAAACGTCAAAACTTGGGCTCGTTCAGGCAAGTGGGCACGAAATTCCACGACAGACAAGCGGCGCGCGGAGGAAGGAGAAATGAGAATTCCCATTTTTGCCGGTGCAAAAATGTTTGCAACAATGTGTAACCGGCAGCAGCTGACACAGCAGTGCGCGGGCACGAGATAATCGCACGGGATGACACTTTTCACACCACGCACCGAGGGGCAACGACGACAAGCGTGTGTGTGTGTGTGTGCGCTCTTTTCTTTTTGACGGAAAAAGATTAATTATTCTCGATTACAAATTTGCCCTTCTGCATGCTGATGAGCCATGAGAGTGGGAACCGGAAGCAAGGGGGTCGTGGGAAGGGAAAGGAATAGTAGAAGAGTTGCGTAAAGTGGCACCGTCTCGTAGGGTGCCCGCGATGAAACTTCACAACTCTTTCGTGCTTGGCTATAGAGGGCACTCGTTTCCGATGGAAGCCATTAAACCTTGCCGGCGGCATGTATCGGTTGTTTACATGCGGTTAATGGAAGCAAAACATTTCTTGCGCCCGACGGCAGCGGTCCGAGTTAATTGGGAATGAAACAATGAAAGGGTGTGTGACTGTTGGCTAACGCCGCTGGGAAAGGTTTTTAATCATCTTCAAGCCATCGTTGGTGCTCGATTGAGTACGTGAACGCACTTGGACAGGACGAGTGAACTGCACTTGCCTTTAGGCAAACACACATTTGACTCGAAATGAAGCGCCCGTTGAGGAAAATCTCATTATAATTTTTAATATTTTGTGCAAATGTTTTCACAACATTAATTGAGCATATGTGGTTTTATAATTTGAGGTATGATTTGATTTTTGAAATAAAAATAATGAAAGGTATTTGTAGCGTGTGTGATCTGGAGGACTTTGGGTTATATTAAATCCTGTAGAGCCACATTCAACCTCAACCGATCATAACAAACCAAATGACAACATGCCCCAACTTTGAACCGTTCTCCTGGGTGCGGGAGTGGGTGTTTTTGCGTCATCTCAACTGAAACAGGCCAGGCGTCTCCACTTTCAACACCAGCGACCAGGCGTCTCCATTTGCACATTCGCAACTGACCAGGCGTCTCCACGCGTGAAAGTGCCCTCTCAGCCGGACCCCGGTCCCGGCGGCGATACCACCGAGCATGATTAATCGCAGGCGACATTCCGCCCCGAAATGGTCACGGTACAGTTGGTAGTGTGCAGCGCCACCGGCCACCGGCCACATTCCTGGACACAATTTTTGCACTAATTAGCCAACCGCTGCAGCTTTCCCCGTCCCCCAAATCCCTCCGGCACTGGATCTTGCATCACAATTTGAGCTCGCAGCGAATGTAGTGCACCCCGCGGGCCGTCCATCGCGCGATGGTGATGATTGTCATGGTGCGTTATCGTGTGCTCGGTTGTGTAATATTTTAACACACACACACACTCACACACACACACACACACACACACACACACACACACACACACACACACACACACACACTTTCGAAAGCAAAACTCTTCTCTTTTGCAGCTGTGATGCGCGCGTTGATGCATCGTGGCAGCAGTGGCGGAAGACGAACCCGCGAGATGAGTAATTACGGGGCTGATCTAGAAAAATGCGTCCATCCGAAACGGGAAATTAATCACATCAATAACAGTTCAATGCGCACCGAGTGTATGTGTATGCGTATGGTGAAAACAGTGGAAAAATGGTAACCGTAAACCGTGTGTGTTTTCAGGTTCATTTAGCTGCAACACGCCACTCTCGCGTGCGGTAAGGCGAACACACACCCGAAACATAAATAATACATTCCAAACCGTCAGTCGTTTACGGTACACTCCCCCGGCAGACAATAATAACTCTTTTTGCTCCCAAATCCTTCGGGCATGCTACCCACAAACAAGCTTACCCCCAACTAACAGGATTAAGCTGGGCTGCATTATACAAATGAGACAAATTTTCCACTCGCTTACCTTTACGGTTTGTGTCTATCTAGCTGACATCATGCTTTGTGAATTATTTCTGGGGATTAAAGTTCTCCCAAACAAGCAGTCGTTTCTCTCTCTCTCTCTCTCCCCAAGGACACCCATTACAGCCAGGAGATGTAACGAAGAAAAGCCAATTGCCTTGTTACCAATTACGCTCTATTCATTCCACCCCAAAACAGGGGGGGAAACTGCACTAAACCACACTGGGTTTGGACAAGACACGACACTCGTTTGAAGACACACAACACATTTTTAAGGCAACGTTTGTTGTTGTCCGTTCGTTATGGATGCTAAATTCAAAACGACACTTTTGCCTTCGTCGCATTGCCCCCGCCAGTGCTTCCCCTGTGCACCCAGTAAAACCCCGGACGAAATGTTGAAACGATGTCAAGCATAAACCAATGAAATATTCAATAATATACATCTCGCCGCTACATTCGCTCGCTTAATGCTCGCTCTTCCCGGTCGTTTCCCGGGGGCGGATCGAAATAATTGAATCTCACAGTGACAGTGCACTGTCGTCTGGCTGCACATAGTAAGCCGGCAAAACACGCCTGGCTCGCCTTGCTGTGCTTATAAAGCACGAGATATGTTGAATTATTTTGTGTCGCTTCTCATCCAACAGCAGCAGGAGCAGCGGCGGCGGCGATGGGGAGAGTTTCCGGAAATACAGTTTTCCCAGCGCTGCTGCATCGTGCAGGAAACTGTCGGCTGTCGAATGCAACAACGGCGGACAGGCGGCGAAAAAGCGTAACCCCAAACGTAACGATTCTCCGTTTAGCTTCTCCACCTGTATATCGTCGTGTGCGGGATTTAAGGAGCTCTGTCCCACGACGCTACCTTGTGCTTGGGATTGGCCCCAACACTCGCTCGATTGCATAACACAACATCTTCTCCTGCTCTCTCTCTCTCTCTCTCTCTCTCTCTGTCCCTTTCTATCAACAATGTAATGTGTCTGGGCCGGCATCACCGGAAGTAAAACTCGTTCTCGAGAAGAACGAAGCAGCGGGCGCGTGTGGGCTCTGCCGGTAAACAACAGCGCGGTAAGAAGGTTTTCCTGGTCGTGGCTGCTGCTGTCTTCCCTTATTGGGCGACTCTTTGGAAAGGGGGAAGAATTTTACACAAGCTTTCCGGAAAGTGTGGCCCCGAGAATGGCACAATCCAAGTGGAATGTGGATGTGGAATGCTTGGATGGCGAAGCATGCAAAGGGAACGAGATGATGGGCAGATTTAATTTAGTATCAAATGCATGAGCAGATTCGTCCACCCCACCTAGGTACTTGTTCGGTGGGATTTGCATGATATAGAGACATGCACATACACATACAGCCGCCTTCTGAGTTGAGTTGAGTGTGTGTGAATGTTCAAGTTGTTTGATTAAAATATCGCACACCGTACGGAGGTTTATGTGGCTCGAGAATGGGGGGGGGGGGAGGTTTGAATTTATCTGCTCCATCGACGTCGAGCCAGCTTTACATGTTAATGGTTTATGTATGCGCAGGCAACATCTATTACGCCCCGGAGGAGGGAAATTTTGGATATTTAATAAAATCGATTACGTGACACAGGCTGCAACCGACCGTGCGCTGGAGTGCAATAAGCTTGGCTTGCATGGGGCAATTTTGTTTAAAAGATACTTTTAAAATCATTGAAATCAATCGAAAATAACGACCACATTGCCCCTTTTACCTCACATTCTCCCGCAGTGAATCCATCACAAATCGAGTGGAAACCCTCACAATCAACAACAACAATCAAATTACACTCGATGTGCGATTTTCTTAACGTCATTTTAATGCTGCGCGCGAGCCAAAAATAAATAACGCCAATCCACCAATAGGAAATTTAATCTTCTCATTTCACATTGGAAAAATCAACACGAATAACGCAAACATGGGCTGAATTAACCAAAAAAAAAATCCCACATGTACCCCGAGAGCCTACAATCGCGGCATGGCCCATAATCCACACCAGCCTGCCCTCTGCTCTCTCCTTTTCATCTGCACCGTTGTGATATGAAGCGCATAAATCCTCCATATCATCGATATCGGTCCCGTTGTGTATGTGTGTCTGATGCCTCGCTTCTGTGTGTGCTCCGCTCGGTGTTTGTGCCAACCATATCGATCATATTTATCACACCCATTGCGGGCTTGTGTTTCTCGCACTTGCTGCTGCCCTACCGGCAAACCCCTCGGCACGGCAATGACGAACACGACGACGGTGGTGGTAGTGATGTTTATGGATTTGTTTCGATATGGATCATAGGGGCCACCGTAGCACCCACCGAAGTGGCGACCATCGAAAAGCCAATAAGGAGGATGGTGGCGTATTATTTATTATGAGTGGTGTTTTTCCGTCCTTATTTGCCCGCCCTCCCCGTGTGCAAAAGTGGCATGAAGAGCGGAAACAATAAGGAAGCGAAATGAGAACGGCCCAAAATATGCTTGCTGCCTCGGTGTAGGTTGAGCGATAATCTTTCATCATCGGCCGGCCGATTGGAGGCCGATTGGAGGCCGATTGGAGGCGGTGTGTGTCTTGGAAATCAATAACAGAGGCAGCATCTTCTAAGGCTGGCGCATACCACGCATTTGGTTTGGTGCCCACGGTTTCCTATTGAGCTGTATGATTTGAGCTCAAGAAGCAAAAACCATGATGGCGAGAGATGAGAAGCCAAAAAGGCGCTTATTTTCCTACGGTGATTGAGGGAAGTGTGCACGAAACAGCAGGGATGGGAGACGAACGTTTTTCCAATATATTTCGATCATTCAATTTAGCTTCTAACCGATCTACTCTTCCCTCCTCGAGCTCCTGATTTTCGCGAGCATCGTCTGCTTGGTAAAAAACTGTTCCTCATCCACGCAGAGCAAGAATGTTTCATTTGTGCGCTCCAAAAATAGATTCAACCCAGCGCGACCACTAATCGGATTTACCTTTTGTCCTCTTAGAGGCGTTTATTATTATTATTCGTGAAGCGAAAAAAAGGCTATGCCCTATTCCCTTTGGAGAGAGAGAGAGAGAGAGTACCTTTTGTCCTCTTAGAGGCGTTTATTATTATTATTCGTGAAGCGAAAAAAAGGCTATGCCCTATTCCCTTTGGAGAGAGAGAGAGAGAGAGTAGAGCTCTTGGTGATAAGTTGCAGATTTAATTCCCCACTCAAGCCGCTCGGTTACGAAAAGACGCGACGAGAAGGCCGACAAAAAGTGTTCGCTAATGAGCCAGAGCAAATGCGCCAGGCAGGATTTTATAATGGCCGACAGCAAAGTTCCTTCTCCTGATTGCTTGCAACGTTTCGAATGTAGCCGCCACCATACCATTAAGGAAAGTGCACATAATATCACGTCCTCGAGATACGCCGAATGAAGGGGGGGGGGGGGGGGGGAGGGGGGAGAGGATGATGCCCAAAACATGGATGAGTGCGCGAAGAAGTTGATTGATGGATTGGATCCCGTGGTTCGGTCAATAAAATATTATTTTGCCTTCCATCTTTTCTCTCTCAAAACTCTCGTGATGGAAGTGTCCCGTTCAGTCAGTTTTATGAGGCTAGTCGCACGCCACGGACACGTGTGTGAGCGTGCCTGAATGGGATGGATAAAGTTTTCCCCCTAGATGGGAAAACTTTCCGCGAGACAGCACACATTTTGTGACGACCGTCCCACTTTTCCATCAATCCCTCGATATCGACGAGAGGGCGTATTGATCGGGAAATGAATGTGTGGAACCGGTGGGGAGTGGAGGGGTTGGGCAATTTTGAGATTGGTTGGCGATAATGATCCAATAGTTAGTTTTCTTTTTAAAAAATAAGAAAAAAAAACTGTTTAGATTACATTTTTGTATAAATACAAATTGTTGAAAAATTTATAAAATACAATCAACCTTTTTAAACGTTTGTCTTGCTTAAACTTCAACAGAACTTCCAATAAAAACCACCACACATTCTTCTGGAACTTGATTTAAGTGACCGAAAGCATGAGCCAACAGATCTATCTATCACTGCCCCCTTTCTGAAGCGGAAGATTGCTTCAGCTACCGGATTGCAGACACTTGCACCAGCGTTCTCCATCTGCCAACCCGAACCGACCGAACGCTTTCCAACCGAAAAACAAACCGCAACGGACAGGTTCGGTTCGATGAAACGCTTATCACTCCCCTCCGACACGTTCTCTCTCGCAGCGGGAAGAGGAAAATGTCCGCACAGGCGAAAAGTCCGAAGCTGTAAGCGAAACGGTCGTGCAAGCACACCGGCTTATCGGTGTCCCTTGTGGGATATGGTGCTGGTCAAGCGGTTGAGCGAGCCTTAGCAACGGTTTGGAAATCATTCTTCAAAGTTTAATCGAACGTAAAAATAATTGCCACAACCGAGAAGTAATCCCTTTCGCCCTACAGCTCTCTCATGGGGGGGGGGGGGGGCCTTAGCCGTGATTTGCTTCTCTCCCTCCGAAGAAAAGAGGAAGAACACATATCGAACGGCTCTGCGACTGTTGGCGTTTTGAGCCCTTCTGGAAAATTGAAACTATCTCCAGCTGCACCGGATCAAGAACCGGTCGGAGGAGAAGCGTAGCAATGGAATCGAGTAGTAGTAGAGTTTTAACTTTTTCAACTTTTCCACTCCGTTGCATTCGAAGATCCTGCCCGCTCGAGAGAGCGTCAGTTACGCTATTCGCTTCCTGTTGTCGAAAGCCCAAGCAACAGTGTTTGAGAGAGAGAGAGAGGAAACGAAGGGAAAAGTAAGTGTAAGTTGAACTTTTCGGTTTTACTTTTCCGCCGAGATTGCAGGCGCACACGGTTTCCATTTACGGATCGGTGATTAATTTTTCACGAAAAGGAAAACAAGCGACTTTTGACCATATCGTTTAGAAGCGGGAAAGTGAAGAGGGAAAGAGCTCAAGAAGAGGCAGCTCTCCAGACATGGAAATGTTAAGATCAGGGGCGTGTACAATAGCGCACGACAGTGTGTAATAAAACTTTCGCACCGTCAGGCACAAAAGCACGCCCGCGCCCCCCAAAAAATGGTGAGCCGGGGAAAAGTTTTAATACACCGGAAGCATAAGCTTGTCGGGTTGGAAGAGTTGGCCGAACAACGTTTAGCAAATTTCGCCCCCCCCCCTCCCGCCGATTGGGGACCGGTGGAAAAGCAGGATGGATTGCGAGGGGTGGATGATATGGTTTCAAGAATCTGGTGCATGATTTTGGGAGGACAAAAGTGGATAGTGGGGTGGGGAAGGTGAGATTTACAGAAAAACAAAAACGAAGCTAACAGGGGGAAAGAGAAGGGTGTTACTTACTTGAGCGGGTTCCTTGAGTAGGTTGAGAGTACTCGTTGTAGGGTGTATGTGATGGTGAAAGGTACTTACCTGAAAGCAAAAGCAAAAGAAGAAGAAAGGAAAACAAAACGGTCAATCATAGGCGCGCAGAAAAGAAAGAGGAAATCGAGAGCGGCGACAAAACATTGAGAGCGGCGTGCGTGCGAAGCAAAAGAAAACAAACACACACACACACACATAGAGAGAGACGATTTAATGCGAGCGGAGGCAATGAAAAACAATAGAAGGCATTTCTTTGGAGAAGAAAAATCAAAACCGAAAATACAGCAAAAACATTACATTTAACTCGCCTGTCTGTTATTGTAGATTGTTATTGTTTGTGTGAGAGATTGTTATTGTTTGTGTGAGGGATATTTCAATGGGATTTATACTAGAAAATGGAGGAATGTGTAGACTGTTTAATGTTGAGTAATTAACAAAACCAAAGATTAAAATTAAATATACACAGTGAAGCAAATGAAGTGTGGTTGGGAAGTTGAAAGAAGCGCAATAGTCTGGGGCAAAGTTTGGGAAAGAAGGAATGAAAACTGAAAGTGTTAAAACAGTCTAACAAGCTTCTATTCACACATACAAAGAATAAGCTTTAACGACTCGCTCTTGCACCGTGCATAACATTACTACCATCTTCTTGCTTTTTCGCATCAACCATGCACCACACCATTTTGTGATTTATTTTGCAACCAAAAAAAAAAAAACGGATGCAAATTGCTCCTTCAAACCATCTGCTTGATTAAGCTGCATCACCCTCTTTCATCTGTCGACTTCTGACTTCTGTGGTTTGGCCCTGCATGCAACGGGAAATCGTTAAGCATCATGCTGCAGTCGACGACTCTGCCTGCCACACAATCAGACAAGATGTAGTTGATTTCTGCCGCCGCCGCAAGGTTTGTCTCACACATGAAGACCAAGTGAAAGCCAATAAGCAGCACCACCAGCAGCAGCAGCAGCAGCTGCTGCTTTGTGTTCGTTTGATCGTGTGCGTCTTTACGCTCGGCAAGGCACGCGGAATAGCAATGAGCGGTGTTTGAAATCAGCACAGCAAATCGGCACAGCATGAACGGAGTTACGGAAAGAAAGTCAAAGGAAGTGCATTTGAAAGAGATCATTTTCATATCAATTGTGCGCTTTCTGAAGTTCACCAAACAGTTTCTTCCAAACAGATTTAAATAACATTACTAGCGGCATTCGGTTTTCTGAAAATTCGAGAAAGTTTGACAGCTGAATGTGGCCTGTAAATCCTGCAATTAAGCTGTTTTTTTTTTAACAAAATTCTACCGAATGAAACCCGATAGCATTATCGCCGTTTTCTTTGTTGCTAATTTCACCTGAATAATTTAGTTACCTTGCCGGAAGTGGAATTATTTATTAATAAGCACTTCCGGGGATATTTTTTCTTCATTTTGCAAGCACCATCAATCGTATTGTAAAGCCAATTTTATATTTAGAAGGTTTAAAATCCCTTACACCGGAAGCGAAATGGTTGAATAATCGATTTCAAAATGCCACTTTTCCTTCCCCGATCCACACACACACACAAACACACACGTGCGTACCGGAACAAAACCGGAACAGCTCTGCTAGGCAGCGAATATTTGGGATTATAATGTAAATTGACATAATACACATTGTTTGCGTTGCGTGCTTGTATCACGCACCGCTGCATCCTGTGCCTGCCCGCTCTCAGACCCTTTATCGCGCTGCAAATTAATGCCCGGAAGCGAACAAGTCCAATGGTGTTAATTAGATTGTCAAAATGGCCGCCAGTTCGCCTGTCCCCCTCCCCCCATAACAATACACCACAACCAGGGGATCGGCGTTTGATTGACAAATGGTGGACGACTGTAGGCTGTGGTGGGGGGTCCGACAATCGGGTCAGTCAGTCAACTGTCACAAAACCACTTGCACGCACCCACACACACACACACACACACACACAGAAGAAAAGGGGAAAATGTACCGTGCGTGTGCGTGTGTGACAGCGGTTTTAGCGTCACTTTTCCGGGTACAGTAGCTTTATAATTCAATCATTTCCATCATCATCATCAACAACGGGGCGGTTCATCGTCTGTCGCGTCGTGTGCGTACGTCGTCCGAGGGTAAATCTTCCCGAAACGCATGCAATGCATCATTGTAGAGCATGACCATGCCCGTGCAGCTATGTGTGTGTGTGTGTGTGTCTGTAGGTGCTCTTGATTGACAGTTCTTGTCACGTTGACCATCAGCATCAGCAAAATGGTCTTTTCTATTCTGCCGAAAGCGAGTTAAGTGAACGGGAACGAGGATAGGAGCTTAGAAGTCAAATCCCATAGAGTGCTGTTTTCCTTTTGTAAAAATGGGTTAGCCTTTGACGTTCGTTCGAAAAAGACATTATTGAAAACGGTATTTGGTTTTTATAATTGATTTATCTTCTACCAATGTTCCATTAGCTTTCTATCAAAACGCCCCAAAAGTCACCCCCTGAAAGGAAAGGGATTTCAAAACACTGCTATAGACTTTCGATCTCGAAATTCTCCCCAGCTCGACACCGACAACAAATCAAACTATCGTGCAGATAAAACCCACCCACGCCTGCTATCTGGACCACGACACCGCTCTGGACACACAAGGGCACACTGTCTCCATTACGCTCCAAAAACAGGTTGCACAACCGTCCACAAATCACTCGGCGACTGGGCGATAGTCGTTAGCACCTTGGCAGAAGCAAGAGCGCGAACCGTAAACCAGTTCAGTGCGGTGGGCGCGATTGAGATTGAGGTTTAGAAATGTGTTTTTCGCTGACGCAGCGCGCCCACGAGCCACGCAAGAACTAAACTGCGCGCTACAAGATCTCCATCTAAGGGGTTGTTGTACCGTCGCTCGCCTTTACTTTTACTTTCGGAGGGGCCTAAACTAGGCACAAAACTATCGCGGGAGTTCAACCTGTTTGAAACAAGTTTTGGAACAAACCAGCGAGAGAGGAAGGAATGTGCTCGGTGGTCGTGTTTTCAATGTACCATAAAGTTAACGGACTGACAACAATGTTCTTACCAGCTCAGGGCTTGGGGTGTTGCAGGACTAACTCAATCAATCTTCCACAAAAGTGCTCTTACGCAGCCGGTAAGCTTCAAGAAACAACGGTTTTATGCAAACAAGACAAAAGTGCTTTTCGATTCATGCCCACGATACGATCAGCAAGCAAAATTGATTAAAACAGTGCAGCATAATAAAGCAAACCAAAGCGCAACAAGAAGATGTAGAAAACGATGGAGAACGGGAGATGGATGGGCAGGTTAAGAGAAAATGGGAGGAAAAGATGTGATACGAAATGAGCGGTAGAATGGTACACGATGGACCTAAGTGGATGTTTTCAAAGATATTACATTTACTGTTCTATTGTCAGGTTTAATAGACGCGGCAGCTAAAAGAAACGAAAAACCACCTGGAGTTACACCCACAACCGAATGAAACAACAACAAAAGGAAGAAACACACACACACACGCTAAACCCACACCAACACAAGCCGTACTACGCAAAGCGAAAACAAAATTAAACCAAACCAAAGCACTAGAGTAAGCTAGTAGCTAGAGGAAACAGAAAACTAATACTAATAATAGAGAGAAAGAGACAGAGAGAGAAAGAGAGAGAGATAAGAAGAGCTAACGAGGAAAGAAACAGGGGAAGGGAGAAGAAACAAACAGCAAAACTCTACTCACTGTACGGCTGCGGTCGTCCACCGAAGAGCGTTGGATCCTGGAGCAGGGGCGAGCGTCCATTACCGACCTCCTTAACCGTGGTGGCAGCTACTTTTGGTCGAGCGTGTATGAATCGTATGCGTGTGTGTGTGTGTGTGTGGGAGTGTTTGTGTAAGTATGAGTGTGTGTGTGTACGTATGTTGAATAAACGTTAGGCCGTACGAGAGCCAGGTGAGTAGATTGCGTAGATTTTGGCGGAAAACAAATGACAGTAGTGACCGTATACAATGATTGCGTTTCGATGGAAAGTATGTTCGTGTGCATGTGTGTGTGTGTGTGGTTTTGGGGTGTGTATTTGCGTGTTTTTTGGTGGGAGGATGTCATGTGTGTGCGTGTGTTTAGTGCGGGAATGAGTGCAATTTGTTTTCGAGAGTGTTGCGAAATTTCCATCGCAGCATCGTCCAAGCCAAAATGGGGCGGCGGCAGTGGTAGTGATGGGAAACAACATCCCATTTTACAAGAGGTATAGCAATGTAGGTGCAAATGTGTGTGTGTGTGTTTTTTTTTTTCAATCCAGGTGGGAAGAGTTTTGTTTTGTAGGAGACATTGAGGTATTGTTGTTTCAACGTTGTAAAGTTGTTCGTCGATGGTAGTGGTGGTATGAGTTTTGTAGAATCGCAGCAACAGCCACAAACGACAAGTGCGTTCGTAGACACACAAATACAGAGTTTGGTGGGAGTTTTTTTTCATATATTGAGGGGCGGGCGAGGTTGTGAATTGGTTTATTTTTATATATTT
>KI919569.1:1544-23805 GCA_000473525.2 Anopheles melas | reverse complement strand
AGAAAAAGAGAAAGAAAGAGAGAGAGAGAGAGAGAGAGAGAGAGAGCGAGAGAGAAAGAGGCAGGATGGAAAGTAGATTGTAATTTAAGAACAACAATAGAAAATGGATAAAAAGGTACAAAGAGCAAAAAGGGAAGAGAAAAAATAAAGAGGAAAAGAGAGAGAAAGAGAGCGATGTGAATGTAAATTTTGTAAGTTGAATGTTGCAATGTTGTTCGTTCGTTGGTTGTTTTGCGATATGTTTTTTTTTTTTTTGCGACAGATTCGGAAAGAAAAGAAAGACAATAAAATGGACAAAACAATGGAAAAATAAATATCTTCTCGGTTTCGATCTGTTTTGTGGTTATGTCTAGCAAGTTTATACTGTAGAATATAGAACAGGAATAAGAGCACGAGTAGAACAAAATGGAGACAGTGGGGCAGGGTGGGGGGCGGCTTTATGGAAAAGAGGGGGGAGGGGAGGGGTATGGTGTGAATTAACTTGCTTCTGCAGGCACACGCACACACACACTCTAGTAGTTTGCTTGTTGTTTTCTTCTATTTTTCTCGTTTATTATTTGTTCAAAAGGGAGAAAATGAGGATTGGAATGAAGAGCGTAAAAATGCAACTGCAGCGCCTCAGCGTAGCACAACAAATTAAAAACAAAAAATACTATTTTCGGGAGCATTTCAGATTGTGTACGAGGGAAGTGATGAGGGAATTAAAAAAAAAACATCCATTCAATCAAGTGGAGGGGACAAAGAAGAATAGAAGTAAAACAATGTACAGTTTAACTTCCGCTTGCGCTAACTAGTCGGAGCTCTGCTACTTTCTGAGTGTCTATTACTGGTGTGTGAGATTCAATGCAACGCCATTAGGTGAGATTCGTTCCAGACATTTACTCTACAATGAAGGGAGAACTAGGCAACGATGGGTTCGATCGAACTATTGCAAAACAACTAAACCGCGGGAGGGATGATATGTTGCTCTTGTTTTACTTTTTACAATTCTATGATTATTTTTTTCTGTATGTTTGTTTGTCTAGTCTTTCTTACATGGAATAGATAGATTATAGTTTTTTTTACAACGGCAAAAGAAAGATAAAGAAAGGAAAAGGTATAGAAATAAACATGTGAAAGAAACTAATGTCGCACTATATTTATCATTTGTTTTGAATAAAGTCGTTATTTTATGGTAAAACTGCAAATTTCCTTGTCTTGAGTGGTCGTTTTATTGGGGGGAAATCTGATAAATTCTGTTACTGTATGCTTATTTTTATTTTATTGCATTATAATGCGTACGTTTTATCTGTAGTACTGTAGAGCATGTTTATCGATTTCAGTTTGAATTCAGAATTAATGAAAAGAAAAGAAAGAAAATAAGAACAAACACAATCAAAACACACGATACATCGAGCGAGCGAGTTGAAAGGAGTGGTTTTTGATACATTTTTGAGTTTTTGAGTAAGTTTTTGACTGAAGAAGAGATATAAAAAGAGGGAACAGTTTTATCGATTCTATTTCGTTCGGTAACCAGAGAGAGAGAAAGAGATTGAAAAAAATATTGAACAAAGGACTCGTATGAAGGATACGGCTGCGAGAGGGTTTAAGAGGGACTTGGATGGAAGGACAGGACGAGAAACTCGAAGCAAAGAAGAGCAAAGGAGAGAAAAAACTAAAAATACGGACAAAAGTACAGCCAGATGGAGGCACGGGATGGGAAAATAGTTTGACTAGAGAAAGAGAAAGGGAAAGTGAGAGAGAGAAAGAAAGGAAAATATATCTAGTAGGAAGAGGGGGAGGGTCGAAGGGAGTGGATTAAGAAAAAGGGGAAGAGACGGGAGGCGAGTTACGGGAGGGGCTCGGGCGTAATTACCTTTGCGTAGTCGATCTTCAGTGTGCAGCAGCCGGAGTAGATGTCGCAACCGTTCAGGCTGTCTTTGGCGCGCGTCGCTGACTCTATGCTGTCGAACGTATCGGGGGGGGGGGGAGAGTCCGAAAACCGGATCTTGGTTAAGGAAAAGACATGCTTACATCGTTGTTTGAGCACTACTTCAATGTAAAAATTCGAGTCAAATTAAGCTTTAACTAAGAAATTCATCGCTTGATTCAATCATTCTTTCTTCGCTAAGTCAAAACACAATACGCTTTGAGAAAAATCACTCAAGCATACTTCAGACGAGGGCCATCATAAGCAACGAGCAAACTGACAACCTTTTGAAACCTTCTTCCATCCGCTACCCTTGCTTTTCCATCCTTTCATCTGCTTGCTGTGTTAATGTTTAACACTTTTCTGCCCACTTCCACCCATTCTAGGCAACCAAACCAGCTAATGGTGTTAAATTTCCACCCTTAGCAACTGCAACGTCTTGAGAATCCTTGAATATCGTACTCTCCTCCGCACTGCCTAAGCCTCGAAGCAGCGAGGCACAAACATCAAAAAGTTAAAAGACGCCCAACAGTTGGCTAGCAGACGGCAGAGGGTGGAAAATCGGACCATTTCAAGCTCTTAGCACACTCGATAATAGTCCCATAGCGCCCCCAGAAAACTGGCCATGAATAGGGCAGGCTCCGGGGCTTAAGGAAATTGTTTCCGAATTAAACCACCCAAGGGGGAGCGGGCGGCGTCGTGTGGGCTCGCCGAGCTTTTCATGGATGATTTCCTAGCTGAACACTTCACGCAAACAGCTCGGGAGACCCTTTCGGCTGTTGGAGCGGAAAATGAGAACAGCTTAATCGGCAATTTTTCAGGCAGAAAGCGTACACCGTGCCGTAGACGCCCGAGCCCAACCGAGTCCTCTGAGCACACCACCCTGCACCGGCTCTGTTTTGATAGAACGACGCATATTAATGTCTCCGAGGGCTTAACCATTGTCCGGGAGCAGCCGGTGAGCCGTACCGATTTAGCCAACAAAGATCAAAGTCTCCAAAATATCGCTGCAGAAGGCTCCACACACCCGAGAGCCGCTGTTAGACGGGGGCAAGCACAGTAAAATTAAACGAGCGTTCAAATTTCGCCCGTGCCGCCATCTTAGATGCTGAGGCATCAAAGTCTTAGCAACCGATTCACCGCCGAACTGGCAGTTGTGTTGCTTCCGGGAAAGCATGCGCCGGCATCGTCGTTGCTAACACGAGAAGGCCAACACACATTTGTGTCTGGAGCAAGTTGCCGCTTTCCGCCACAAACCATTGCGTTGTGTTTTGTGGCGGAAGGAGTAGGTGGCAAACTTCTGACTTTTCGGGGTCGTTCCAAGAAGTTTGCAAAACTCGATATGTTGTATGTTCTCTTGGTAAGTTCGTCACAGCGTTTGCGGCCACCCACCACTACCCAAGTTGTCAGCAGTTTTCAGCACCATTGCCTTTTCGAGCGTGCTACTACTAGGGTCACTAATTTAGTTTCGTGATCGTTTTTCGGTGAAATCTTGCGATAACTTTGCACATAATTAACGCTGATGAGGACACATATTCGGGGGAGTTTCTTGAGGATTTGGGCTGCCGCTTTTGCAGGGATGCGATGCGCGTTTTTGTCAAGAATTTGGATAAAATCCCAATAAGTAAATGGTCCGTGTGGTTGAGCTCAATCAACTTATGCAAACGTTCACGTTATTTCGGGCAATTTGAACACTTTCTCGTGGCTTTGTTCTTGGTACGGCACAGGAGTCATCCATTTTTGAGCAAACAATTTACAATATATTCACAAAACTGGCGTCGTAAAGTTAATCTCAACAGAATTGAGCTAGTAGTCGTGCAAACAAACAAAAAATCCCACTCACACACGCCCACATTTTTACATCATCATCATGAATTTAAAAAGGACAACCCATCATCCATCAGCCAGCTTGGGACAGCGTTTTGTCGGCTTGTCTGCTGCGTTCACGGCACACACATTACGGGAAAAACCTTAAAGCCTGCACTTTAAAAGCATATAAAAGATAGCACAAAAACGCCTTCGTTTGAGCCAAACCACAGCGACGAAGACGCACGAAAATGATAATTTAGTTTGGAAGCGGAAAAAGTCAACATTTTTACGACGCGTCTACTTATTTTGCTCCATTTACCCCCG
Source organism: Anopheles melas (assembly GCA_000473525.2). Taxonomy (NCBI): domain Eukaryota; kingdom Metazoa; phylum Arthropoda; class Insecta; order Diptera; family Culicidae; genus Anopheles; species Anopheles melas. Next base: position 19,763 of record KI919569.1, on the reverse strand, counting down.
CACAGTGCACACACTCGCACCACACTTTGCCCTTTCGTGGACTCTGAAGGACTCATCAATAACGAATGACAATCTGCTCTTTATGAGATCCGAAATCCGGGGAGGACCGTCGGCAAAGGAAAAACGTTACTCTAAACTAGGTTATCCTTTTAGCTTTGTTGAATTTCTTAAAGTATGTTTTGCGGAAAAATGAAATGTTATGAGATAATTTAAAAGTACAAATAAACCGTATGTTAACGTATTATTCATTCGTTTTAGTAGAACTTGTACATTTTCAAAGTTTTGGCGTCAAATAGCTTGCAAATTGAATTCGTGGTTTGAAACTGTATCGATCAACTTCATGCACAGATTTTATAGATCGACTAGAAAGGTTAGATAATCAGAACAATCATGCTGTTCATTAAAATGCTTCAGACTCGCAGCTTCCAATTCCACCACCCATGTAATTGTGCAAACGCGCCGATCTAAACAATATCCAGACAAACCTTCGTGGAAAAACCCTTGCAAGCCCTACATTTTCCTCCAATCCCCTCTCCCGTCGATACCGTTTACCAAGAAAGGAGGAAAATTAATACAACGAACAATGATGCTTTCCCAATGTGCACGAACATTTCCTGGAAAATCGCACACAAAGCTCGGTGAAGCACCGGAACGCCACACATGAGTGTGGCATTTTAAACCAAATTTCACACACACCCGTACACACACATTCCAACGTTAAAAGGAACTTTTTCTGAGCATGAACATATACGGGACGTACAGTGTGCGCTCGATATGCAGCAAAACTAAGCGAACAAAGCAAAACAGCTAAACAAAAGAAGTAATACAAATGCCATTGTTATTCCTATTGCTTGAGCGGCACACACACACACACAAAAGAACCGAACCGACACACAGGAAGGAAAGATATTTTGTAATTAAAATTAGTGACTGCAAACAACCAAAAAAGGTAACAACTTCCGAAGCCATTACATGTGGCACGACCCGTGTGTGCATTTTTGTTGTTGTTTTACAATCGAGGATTATCCACTGTAATGACTTTTGTTTGTCGGAAGGAACAAAAAAAAAACCAGCCCAAAGCACCATGAAACCACCTTCAGGAACCCTACAAAATCGTATCGAATCGCTAGGAAGCAGCTAGTCAGTTTTTAAACGTTTTCGCGTTTCCATTTTCAAACTGCCACCACCACCACCGGCAGCACCAAAAACCGCGCCAAGGGAGATGTGCACACTGGGACATATATTTGAAGATGATTACATCGTAAAATCCGCCGCCACGAGGGACCCCTCGATAAGACTCTGAACCGAATCGAGTTGAAGCGGAACACTGCCCGCAGCAACTCTGCTGCGCAAGGCTGAAAATGAATGCGCAGCCGAAGCGCGCTCAGGCACAAAACTATTAAATGTGTTTTTATTTTGCACCATCGCTGGCTACATTTACATGGCCGTGCGATGGTGCGGCTGGGGAAATTTGTTCACCTGTGAAAAATTAAAATCCCACCTGTTCATCCCCGGCACGGGAATATGCTAAACAAAGTGGAAACGAAGCAGTGGTTGCTGCAGTGGCGCTTAAGACGATATTTTACTGCGCTCATTATCAGACCGTTCCTCTCATTCTCTTGCGACCAGCAACAGCAGCACCAGCAGCAGCAAAATAGCAACAGCCGTGGCCTTAAAAATGATCAGAATTTATCACTGATTAAAGCTTAAGCGCTGGAAGCAAGCAGCGGCGTTATTAAGGAATAAATGGCAGTGTGAATGTGTCCTCGGTACGCATATGGCTTGTTCCGTTTCCCAACGAGGCAGGACGAATCCACAGCAACACGGAAGCAGCAACTACTATTGAGATTAGTGCCAGAGGCAGCACGGAAGTAAAACACCACGACAAACAAACAACAAAACCACTCTCCTGCGCTCTCCACACAAACACAGGAAAAGAGAGATGGGCTCAATTATCATTTATTACTGCACAGGACAGGTTCCGGGGCGGGACAGGTGGGAGCAGGGGGCGTACCACTCGAGCACATTTGCTCATCTCGGCACCAGGAGACGGTGCACCGGGTGGATTTAGCCAACTAATGAGCCACCAATTAGCGTATCGCAGAATGGAGGAAATAGGAGCGAGGCTACGAACGCGAAGGACCTGGAAGCTGGACATTGCAGGACATCATGCTACTGGTTGGTCGGTCGTTGTCACCGGGCGTTTGAAATGGTTGCTTCCTTCTCTTTTTTTGCCTTTGCCTTTTGCTGATGACACCGAGAATGTGCGACGGTTTGCTCTCTTGGCTCTGGCTGTTCTTTGGCGGTGGCTGTGTTACGAATTCATTTTCCCATCCCGCAAGTTAAGCGTTAATTTTACCACACCGAGGCAGGACACCAAACGCTTTCACAAGGGGAAGTAACGATGCGAAGATGTGGCTAAATGAATTGGCTCGTATCCATTTTTACCATTTTCCTCTCGGTGTGGCTCCGTTTTGCCTTCGTTGGAGAATGTTGCCTAAACCCGAGAGCTGCTTTATATTGAAGCGAGATGCTCATTTGAGTTAATTGATCATCAGAGATAATGATGGGTGCGGGAGTGGAGAATAAGCGAATAAGAACGTGCTGAAGGTAGATCTCCCAAGACGCGGTAAGCTCTTTCGAGAAGGGCCTTTTCCATCCTAACGATCGAATGTTAAGCGACAGAAAAGGATTTCAATCTGTATCATCATTGTGAATGATGATGATGATAATGATGATGCTGGAGCCATTTTCATGATTCATTGTCATGAAGCAATTGCAAGGAGAAAGGCCCTAACGAGGGTTTCAAGCGTAGTGGCGTGAGTATTTTACTTAACAACATTTCTTTATATATATTCTATATATCTTTATATATATTCAAACCGATTATTTGCAATCAAGAATTATATCCTTCTTAATGACACACCACACACAAGTGCGCTCGTAAAATATCGTGCACAAAATTACACACATTATTCGATTTAATAATGCTGTAATTAATATTTTGTTTATAGCCACATAACCTCACCGCCCAAGAAAGCTCCCCTTTCGTCGGATGACAAAAGCACAACTTTGCCACAAAAACTTTGCCACCTCCGAAGCATAAATTCTAATTACGACGCTTGTACACAATCGTTAAATTCTCTTCCCGCGCTCGGAAAATTGCGATCATAACCAATTTCTGCCACGGAAAGCTGATGCCTTGGGCGAGTGTCGAACGGCAAAAAACCGATCGAAAAAGCTCATTGTTACATCCGACTAACGCTTTAGTAACGACACTGTTTCCTTCGGGCTACAAATCTTCCGTCGTATGTTTGCGGCGGCTACCGGTTGCCGGAAGTGAACGACAGCGATTAAATGAACTTCGGTGCGCGTACCTTTTGCCATGAAAGGTGTGTGTGTGCGTGTGCTTTCTTGTTCAGTGATCGAAATTCGCATTAAACGATTACACCGAAACAGCGTGACGCAAGGGGGGGGGGGAATGGTAATGTTTTTTTTCTGCAATAATGGGCAATTTTTCGCTTGTTTGCCCCTCCCTCCCTAAAACACGCCTTTATGTTGCAAAGCGAGAAAAAGCAAGTAAGAAAGAGAGAAAAGAATTAACCTTCTCCTTGCTCGCCATAAATATATATCACCCCTCGTGACAATTAATTTTGAGTGACAATTTTCTCGTACCAAATTATTCCCCACCACGACGTTCCTAGTTCCGTCAAAACACAACCACCGATCGCGCCTGTTCCACAAACTTCATTTACACCGCACCGACCACCAGATGGCGTGTGCCGATTATAACCGCTCGAGCGGAATAAATTTGTTTGCCCGGTGTGCGCGCGGTGGTTTACTCCGCGCTTTTCCATCTTCTAACACACCGACCTGGCGACGAGAAAATCTATTCAACGAGGTGCGAAACGGTGCGTAACAACAAACCCCCACCACCATCGTGGGTTGTGCACAAGTAAATTGAACGTGTGGGGTGTAGGAAAGGGGGTGAAGCGTGGGAAAATTTATCGCGTGCGTCTTCCCGCACGAAGAACAACCGCCTGGGTGGTTTCCGTTTTTCTTTTACTTTTGCATGCTACTTCATTTCTCCTCTGGTCCGACTTGCCCCAGATGTGTGGAGCGACGCCATGTGACGGGAGGAGGCGTAATTTCCGTCAACAAATAAACGGCCAGTTTGGCATTAAACGAGCGCAAATTACGAGCACATCTAACAACCTGGCCGGGCCCCGCTGTGTTGTTGCAGTGTATCGTGTGACCGGATGGTAGTGCCCGGCGTTGTGCACACACTTACACTGACACACAAGAGGCCATTTTGCCAGCCGAACGATTTATCGCACGCTAAATTGCATTCAATTTTCTCATCCCGCCACCGTTTGATCCTCTCGATGCCAGGGTGACATGGAAGGGGGCATTGTAAACACTAATCAAGCACGCTGATAAGGATTACGCGTGCGCTGAAATGTGGGGTGAAGGAAAAACAGAAACCAAAACAGTAAAGCCCATCATTTGGAAAAGGATATTCAACCATCGCTTGGACGCCATTCTTCTTGAATATCACGATGCGCTGCACTTGGCCATTTGGGTGACAGATCGTGTGCAGTACGTCCTGAAAGTAGAAGGAAAAGATAGAGAGAGAAACATTAACAAAGTGTTTAATTGCAACATACGAGAAGATATTGTAGAATGAGCAAGAGATGATTTCATCAATTATAACTTCCTTAAGAAGCTTAACAGATGTTCTTTGAGTGTCTCAAATAGTTTCTGTCTTTGGAAAACATAGCAACGAACTAACTTCAAAGCTGACGAGAAATATTCTCCACAAGAACAACCTAGACGACTCAGTAATATCCCCTTCTTCAAGGACACATTCTCCGTTCAGCGAATTCCTGTATACAATTCTCCGAAAATTCGTCAACCGTCTTACACACTTGCAGCTCGGGTCAACCAACATCAAGTGCACATGACATCCATTTGGCCGTAAGTCTTAATGTCATGGCGCAAATGGTGCAGTTTTGGAGACGATATCGCCGACGACCCTGCACAGCACTACCCATTACCCGGAAAAGGGACAAATTGGAAGCACGTGCACTCAATTAAAATGTCAAACCGTTTTCCACACTATCGGCAACCGGCGCGAAGATACTAACGGGGTCCAATGGTACTCGCTCGTCAGGACACGGGACAAATGAATACATTATTTAGACACTGAGAACCACCATGTATTCTGACTTTCGCACGAGACGACAGTTCACACGGCGGTTGTCGCTGAGATGGAGTGTGCGCTGCTGACGTCCGGTTACGGGACGGGTCATTTACAACTTCTGCGCTAGAACATCGCGCTGGGACGAGAAGGAAGCTCAAAAGTTTGAAGAGATACGACGACGAGCTTCGGGTTCGTCTCTTTTTGTCTCACTCATTTGCAACTTCGCTGGAGGCATTGTCGGTCTGTGTACGCCTGTGGCTATAAACGGAACACGAAAGATAAAGCGAAAGCCAAGCGCGTGTGTGTTCCGGGCGTCTTATCTTTACCGCGTTGGTGGTAAATGTCAATGCTGCCTACAATGCTACTATTAATTCCACACAATACCGGACGCTTGCAACACTTTCTATCCGTCCTGGAAGTATCAAATCGATTACTCGCAAGCCGTTCCACGGATCACAATGTCCGTCCGGTCGCGGTGGTCAGTCTTCGACCAACCCCATCCACTAGCGCCACAGAGAAAACAGAAATTAAGCGATTCGTTAGAATGTTACAGATCGCTCTACTATAAATCAGACGAAATGTTTTCGGGTTTCTAGTGCGAAGTAAGGTGCAACACATGTTTAGTTGACCGGTCAAGCGTTACTGACAAATGAAGGCTTTTCCAACTTCGAGATACTGTTTATGGATTGTTGGCGAAGTAATGGAAGCTTTGGTTAACTTGCAGCACTTTAAGGCAAGCTCACCAGAGTGATGTTTTAGCACTCGCTCAAGAAGGATCCCAATTCCCAAAGCTGATCAGAATTTCTAGATTCTTTCGCAACGAAGGCTACTCTTAAGATTCTTTTGTGAAAGCCACAATATCCACGCTCTCTCCCCTGAGGACTCTCAGCGCTCGCAGTCAGGCTTCTTCGAATTAATCTGCCTTTGAAGTGATTTGCTGCAAAAAGCTGTCTATCATCTCCAGAGACGGACGGGAGCCCTGAACGATCTAGACTTCTGCGTAACATGTGTAATTCAATTCAAGTACTTTCAGGAAATTCCATTTTCTAATACATTGTGGAACATTCCAACATAAAACTCCCAAAAGAACAATACCAAAACCTGTTAACTAATTGCATTTTTTTCTCACTATCCTCAAACTAATTACAAATTTACAACATTTCAGACTTTAACCTGAGGGTCATTGGAGCTGTCAAGGTTTCATTAGCACCGTAATGATAAATATAGTTTCATAGCGTTTTCTCCCGCTCTAAAGACGCCTTTCAAAAGCAGAACGAACCAAAATCAAAGAATACATAACGTCGTTCTCCCCCCATCGCAAATGACCCGCACTAATCACCGCCACCATAATCATCATTTTAACCAAACAGACCCAACAAACCATCTAATGAGTTCGATTCCCTCCTACAACAGCTAGCAAACGTCTTGCAGGCTCGGTGATGGTGTGTTTTTGTTCTGTTCTCAAACACTCACTCGGTCAGATCTTTGCTGTAGATTCTGGAACAACCCTCAAATAAGAAGAAGTAAGATATAAATCTCGTGTCATTGTTTCGTCTGTGGGTGTCCCCGCTTTTTCCTAAATGGCCCCCTCCCTGTAAGACCTAACCTTGCAGCCCCCCTCGATTTCGGACTTTGGGGGCCATTGAACCATTAAACTCGCCTAAACAAAAATCAGGACGAAATCGTGGAGGTTCCCTCAGGCTGTAAGAACACAACTTGTGGACAGCTGATGATTAGGAAGATTATCGTTCGCTTGCTTGAGGGGAGGAAAACGGTGACATAAACTTCCCTCCTTTCGTTTGTTATGGTGGTGGTGAAGTATCATGAAGGCAATAGCAAACAAAAAGCTTCCCCAAAAATGCCCCCATTTGACTAATGCTTTAGTATAGTTGTTGTTGCTGGTACCAGAAAGGCAAAAGGGGACATTTGTGCCAAAATCCGAGGGTTCTAAGACTTGCTGTAATGGTTGTTAATGACTAAGGAAAGAGAGTCAGATAGAGTGAGAGTTGGAAAGCTGCTACAACCAGGAAATATTCACTACTTCATGCTAATCCAATTAGCTGACAGTAAGCATGATTTGCTTTCAGTGTTTTTGTAAGGTTTGTTGGGGGGCTCGAGGGTTGGATAGCAATATCCAGATCCAGAAATGGTGATAGCGACTGAGCAAATAGCAACGGAAGAACGGAGTGAGTTTGTTTAATTCTGGTGAACTATTTTGGCTAGGCATGATAGTAAATTAAGAGAAATGAATAATATTGAGCCACTTTTATAGACATTGTTTCAATATAGGGAGGAAGATTGTACAAATATTGGTGATAAGAAATGTTTCCTTTCGAGTGATTTCAATCAAATGACGCTGGTACCATTAGGACATTGAACCTAGAGAGTTCGCTTAGGATACTCTCTCTCTCTCTCTCTCTCTCTCTCTCTCGGACGAATCAATTCAAATGCGTTACACCACTATTCGTATAGCTTCGGACAATGAAGATAGATTGTTTAATTGATTGATGTGTTCGAACAGCACCTTACAAACTGTCCAGTAACAGCGATCAATGCCTGATAGATGATTTATTTGGAACACAAATGTTGAAGCAACGTTTAATGAACTTGGTGCCTGAATTACCTACATCAGCTTCCGAAAGATTGCGCTAGATGGCGCCAACCATCCTACAACTCTGCCTAGGAATGGTTCCGGGTAACGCGCACTATCCTACCTAATCCAATTGCTGCCAATCATTGAGCTAACTAACGGCAGCGGCAGTAACGACATCAGCGCAATGAGGTGACAATAGTAGACGTCGGTAAACCGGAGGCATAAAAAGGGCGAGTGAACAGTGCATTGTCGGTGCAGTGCAACTCGCCAACTCTCGAACAATGCGCGCTGCGACGAAGGTAGTAAGTTGGGAGAGAGAGGAGTAAGGCGTGTATGGGAGATACAACACATTCCGCGACATGTCTCACGTGGCTGTACCACACAGTACCACACCGACGCAACGTGGCGTTGGGTTGTGTTTGATGGGCTGGAAGTGGCTTTTATTATGTACCGTCATAAATCAATCTCCTGGCCGTTTGACGCGTACCGACCGAAGCGGAGATGTTCCCCGAAACGTCGTACAACATACAGTTCGAGTGAAGGTTACTATCGTATCGGTATATATTTTTATCACTCCCAGTACCACACGACATGCTTACAGAAGTTAATTTTGGTTGTAACTTGCAGTAGAGAATGTCTTCCTAAAGGAATGACGTTTCCCTGGAGGCGACACCGTACCTATTTCTTAATTTTGCTGACGTTCGCCCGGGCAGATTGGGTCTTATCGCATAATTGACTGTTCCTATACATTCTCCAGTGACGCTTGTAGATAATAAAGTCTTATATTTCCAATAGCATGCACTCTGATATCTCAGAAAGTATCTCTGATAGTTCTCAAAACAGTCCATACAGAGCATTTCTATAGAATTGCACATGCCCGACATCCAATACCCAATGTAGACCTGATAAAGTCTAACAGGTCCTGAGAAACTGCATGCTCCACACGCTCCCATGTCCTACGGGTACGTAAATTCTTATTACAAACAATTCTTCCGCCATCCCTTCTTGTTTGTGTGTCAAGAATTCAGCCACCCCCAGGCGTGCCGTTCCTTCTAGCGATTCCACTTGCCCTAACGCAAACGATGAGAAGTCGAGGCTAAACTTCACCTTGGGGGACAATCAGTGTTTGTTTACTTCAATTTTTGTCGAACCAACACTTCCCTCAAGCTAAGCTCTCTGTCTCGCTCTTTCGTGGCTGCGTGTCTGGCAGTATCGCCAGAAGATTTTGCTTCGGAAAAAGGATCTGGTAGACGCGCTGTCCGAAACCGAATAGCCAGCAAGTCGGCAACAATCTGAGCAGCCTAAAATCTCATGAATAATCATGAACGCTGCCGATGTCGGTGACTCGAAACACCCCATCTGATTGGAAGAACTAAAGCTGGAGCTTTCCATCAACAGTTGTTCGAATGTGGCGTACCGTGAAGCATCCGCTAAGGGTCGGCTAGAGCACTAGAGCAAGCGGCAGCCGAAGGGACGTCTTCACGCCGGAGATTATCTTTTAGATGACATGCCTAGAAGGTGAGCTTCGTTGTTGCTCCTGCTGGTGTCCTTGGACAGTGGCACACGGAAATAAACTGCTAAGGTAGGCCGATTCCTGCGATGCGGAACGGAAGAGCATAAATCCTTTTCAAAGTCTGAGAAAAACAGGAGTTGTGAATTGTGAAAAATACCCACAAAAATCCTTTTATATTGATTGTTTAAACTGCTATGTTGAAAAGGAGTAACCAACTCCATTGAGCATTTGATGAAGGTTGTGAAAATGTTGAAGTAGTCTCAATCGAGGTTTGTGGGTGTATTACGTGAACAAAAATACAGCTCTTTAGCCTTTTTCCACGATACCTATAAATTTATCATCCACTACACGCTGTTGAACGCGCGATCTCAGCTGCCGAGCGAACCCCGAAAGACTGATCATAGTGTTTCCACCCCAAGGAACAAGATTTTATGTGAAAATTATTCACGCAAAGCGATTGCCCATACCAAAAAAAAAACGCTCCCTTTTCACTCACACTGCTCTTCAGAGCGTTATTGGCGCCAGAGGACAAACGTAGAGCAAAACGCTAGCAAAAAAGGAGAGAATCTACATCGCACCGCATGGCTGCTGCATCCAGCGACTGCAGTTTTATGCAGCATTGATTGAAATTTATGATTTTGTGTACCCAGCTGCGGAACGTTTTCCTAGCAGCTAGCCAGCCAGCCAGGCAGGGGAGGCATTTGACTTTTTTATGCTGTTTGAGTTTGGTTGATTTTTTCTAAAAGTTCTTTATATTGCAGGAACTCTTCCGGAACTTAATGGAAAGCCAGTAAAAAATGTGGTTCTATTATCCAAAAAAAGTTCTTTTTTAGTCTTAATTTAGCATATGGTTGAAATCACCTCAGAGGCGTGTCGTCTCACAAACTTTTTTTTTCTCCCCGCCGCTGTGGGAAAATCTTTTCAACTACAATTAAAAATTTTGTACATCACACACCGAAAAAAAAAAATCGCACCAAATTCCCACCACAGCGCATCCGTCGTCGTGGGCCGAAATTTCCACCGATGCAAATTATGCAAATCATTTCAAATTATTCACGCTGCAGGCGGCTAATGCAATGGGGACCCGTGTGCTTTACTTCTTTCGCTCGGCCACCAACCGAAAAACAACTCATGCTGGGGCACCACAAAAACAAGCCCACGATCTCCCACCTACCCCCAGTGCCAGTGTGCCCCTCACCCGTGGTGTTCAGATTTTTATTCTAAAGAAATTAACAATTCACCTCCTGCAGCAACACCCCCCGCCGCCAGGTTAGGCAGGAAAGAATATCCTTTTTTTCTTTTTTTTCAGTTTTCATTCTCACGCCACAACGGGCAAAAGCAGCCGGTCGGAAAATCATGGAACTCCCCCAAACATGGTGTGATTAGTTTTGGGCCATCGACCATTTCTCGCCTCAAAAATGCAAAGTTTGGTGCTACGCGGGGGGTTGGTGTTTCGGGCTTTAATGAAAAATGGGCGATAATTTAATTTCAACAAGTGAAAGATTAATTTCTACCCATTATGGTTTTATTCTGGGGGAGAGGACGGCAACACAGCAAGGAGTTGTTGGACGAAGGCGAACTTCAGCAAAGCTTCTGGTTTGAGTAATGGATATTGTTTTCCCGGCGCTCCTCGGTCCGAAACAACAGCGGACAACATAATTATTTATAAAATAAGCGCTCAGCTTAAAGTCACTTTCGGTCTTTGGGCATTATTTGTGAAGAGTTCATTTGACGGGTGCACTTAGCGCAACAATCGCCTTGCGAAACGATATCGAACCACCAGCGCGTACCGGCGAAGGATTTACCGGGACTATTGAGATTCGTCAAAATCTTCCTCAAACACAAATCCTGCTCGCTCGTTGACTTACTTCTCTATGCGAGCTGGAAAACCCTCTTGCACGAATTTGTGTCCTAACAAGCGATCCATCAAACATGATTTAAAGGCCTCTCATCTTCAGGCTCTTCGGTTCGAGCTTACCTTCGCTCAGCTCTGCTTTTGCCGCCTGTTTAACGGAATAACATTCAGCAGAGAAACAACTAAGAGCAGGGAGGATTCAGGTGAACGAACGAAGTTTACGTAATAATTTTGAACTTTTACCTTTTCAAGATGCTTCTTCGCTTGTCTAGACGCGTAAAACGAACTGGCAGATTGTGCACCACTTCAAATACGCGTGCTTGATTTGATGGTGAGCCTTTGCTGCGGAAGAACCGAACAGTGCTGTGTGCTGGCATTTGCAATGGAAATAAGAACACTCGGGAAAAGGTTTTATATTGTAGGCTTTTCGACTGACTCACGAAGAGCCTTCAAGCTCTTTAAAAGGCCGCAAATCCTTTGATATTGCAATCTATCGAAACGCTCACCACCTCCCATCTGCTTAACGAAATTATCCTAACGATTCTTTTGTCGCGGCTGACAAAGCTTTCTCAGTGTAGCTTCCCTTTGTGCTTCATTTTAAATTATTAAATTTACTTACACCTCCCCACTCCGATAGCTAACACGTTTGTGGCACCACCGAGTGGGTGTGACTGTGGAGTGATTTAATTTATACAATTTAATGACACGTCCACGCGCCGCCACCATTCGAACCGATCGAACCGAACCGAACCCGTAAGCAAGCAACAACCTTCTTCCCGCCGGCAAAAGCAGCTCTACGTGCGTTTTTATGTTCCAATTTGGAACCGATTTCCCTAGCTCAAAGTGACGGGGGATTTTCTTTTTGCTTTTTGCAAACCGCAGCCGTTCGCCGCCGTGGGAATATCGACAAGGAAAATCAATTTTTCAATACTTGCCCTTCGTTCGCACTTCTGCCACTCCCCAGGACGAAGATGAGTAGAGTAAAGTAGAGTAGTAGCTCGGTCATTATGATTTCGCCGGCTTCCACCGGCACAGAAGCTCATAACCATCAAAATTCTATTAAATTCGCATCATCTCGCACGAATCGATCGAACGAAAAGGGAATATTTCTTCGATCGCGAGGGTGAACCCACCGTCAGTGGCAATGCGCGCGACCGCAATTTGTTGCCTCGGGAAGGTGACGAACCGTGTCGCGTAGCAAGAAATTAGCCATTATTGGAAGGGAATTTCTTTCCACTGGGCTGCTCTCCGTTCAAAGTTTCGAAGCTGATATGGAACAGTACTGACTTACTGTTACGTTACTACGTGTCGTTTGTGTGCTTAATCATAGAAGGTTTTGTATCGCTCCTCCAAAAAGAACAGATAAAAAAGAGACACATTCTATACCATCAACGTCACGTGTGTCATTCTTGTACTTGCTAGTGCCGCATCATTGAGCAAAAGATCACAAAGCGATGACGGGAGCGCCCGTTTTCAATGGCACAGCACAGCGCACGTCAAAGTCCCACACAGCAACGCATTCTATCATGTGCCTGCCGCTTCACACTCGAGGCAGGCTGCCTCTATGGCTAGAAATTGAGGAATTTAGATCAATTTCCACTCATATCGATACACACACACACTCCACCGCTCTCCACTTTCCTATGATATCATTATCCAAACCTTCATACCCTCTCCGAGACCCCTCTCTCAATCTTCCAACAATGGATAGTGAGATAGGAAAAAATGCAAAGGAGAAAGGAAGCCGAGATTTTAATGGAAAACCACTCCTGGAGTGGAGAAAAATAACAAAACTGTCGTACAGAAAATAAAGCTAAAATAGAGGAGGATACACAGAAGAAGAAGAAAAAAACCAAACGATCCCTTAAATCGAAAAGCTTCTTCCATGCTGCCGCTTTTGTAAGGATAGTACGATGAAAGGGAGGAGACGGAGGAGGATATTGAATGATTTTGCCTCACGATAGGCAAGCTGGACATTGGCTTGATACAGCAGCGTTGAAAGCGGGAAGATAGCAGGAATGAAAAGCTTTACCGAGGAGATTGTCCCATATGCTGAAGGCTACTTCTCCTCCCTCCCAACGAGCAAAGGTGACTATCATATTTTGGAGAAAGATATGGCGAGCATAAATGGCTGAAAGCAAGAACACACGCAAAAAAGAAAAAAAAAATGACCACATGAACCAGATACGCATCATCAAACGGATGGAGCACAGCTAGAGAATTGAATTTCAACATGATTCGTTAGAAGGGAATACACACCCACAGGTCAACACACGTCCTTGTCGTCGGTTCTTCGTCCAGTCGGGACAAAATAGCATAAAAGCACTTCTCAAAAAAAAGAAGCTTTTTCACTTCGACACCCACAGCGAGGGTTTTAAATTTTATTTCACAAACCATTTGCTGCCCCGCCGTTTTTCTCGGGACGGCTAGAGAACTGATTTCGAATGATTGGGAACGGATCATCAATCTGCTGCTGCCGCCAGGCAAAGAGTCGTTTGTTGAAGGGGGAGGGGGGGGGGGGGTGGCGCATAACGGCAACTATTTTGTCCACTGTCGTCTTGGAATTTCATTTGCTCCAAAGTGTACCACTGCCGCCGGAGATGAATGGAATTCTTCGGACCTAATTGAACGGATGCTGCAAAGCTGGGGCGGAGGGAAAAAGTTTTGCTCGAATGAAACGGAGCGTCTCTTAATGGTGGAGGAGTGAGAATGCGATTCATTTTTGGATGCTGTGAAGCGTTCAAAAATGTGTACAGCGTGTATGAATCTCTCGTATGAGAGGCAAGAAAATGTATGCAATTCTTACAATGGGATGATGTTTTGTAGTAAAAAGTCCAGCAAGAATTAAATTCAAATGCATGCATTATAAAGAAGAATGGAATTTAAATTTACAAATAAAAAAAAACTTTACATCCATAGAACAAGAAACACAAGAAAGAACTGACAAAAAGGAATAAATCAAATGAAATCAATAGAAATTACAAAAGGACGTCATAAAAACACAAAAGTGAAAGCAAGTATCTTTAATATCCAACACAAAAGTACCAATAAACTATCAAAACACGATCACCAATGCGATCACACCATAAGAAAACACAAGAGAAACCACTTTTTGAGGGACGATGGATTGATCGAACTCAACACCACGTCTAACAAGCTAACAACAGGAGCAAAATCATCAGACATACTGAACCAATTAGTTTCGCTTCTACTACAATCCTCGGATCAAAAAACCCCTCAACGAAAAACAACCACTTATTAGCGTGGCAAAACGCAGATGCTAATCCATCCCGCCGCATTTTCCACCGAAATGCGTTCAACCCACCACAGGTGCTGTTATTATTTTTTCACCTCGCCGAACGAAATCACAACGTCCCACACACAAACACTATCTTCCGACCGCTACAATTCGACTCTCTATCATCAACGCCCCATCAGTCTAGCAGCTCTTGACAAACTTGTCAAATAAGTTTATTTAACCGAACAATTTTCATTCATCTTTCAGTGGCAGCAGGTTCACTTTCGGCATCCCATTGCAACACAGTGTTCCCCAAATTCCAACAGGACCAAAAAACTCATAACCATTTCTCTCCTTCCATCTCTATCTGTCCTTCTCTGCGTTCGATCAAAACGCGCGATAGATATTGTGCTCCTTCGCTAACTGATGATGGTGTTATGTTTTCTGTCTTGGTTTGTTTATTTTTTTTTCTCTGTGTCGTCTCACACCAAGCATTACCGCACACTGCTGCGTTTTATCAGTCCTTGGCTTGTGTCTCTATCTCCCTAAATCATTATTAAACTTCCATCGTCAGCGCTGCCGCTCTCCTGCCTCCTTTTCGCCTTGGCGAGCACAGGTGTGCTCGGACGACGATTTGCTGGTAGCAGACAGCAGAAGGTATAGAAATATGAGCGTTGTTTGTCTCGGCAAACATAAGACAGATCGAGATACGCGCGTATCATCGAATGGTTCGGTGCTCCCGCTTCTCGGTGCGAGTTGGCGGGAGTGGGACGGATTCAAGAAGCAAACGGCGGCTGATGAGATGGAAGTCCACCACCAGCCGTGGGTGTGATAAGGGAGTTATCTATTGCTGGAATCTGATTGATTGCACAGTTATGCTTTATGAAGATTTGTATTTTTGATTTTGGATGAAACAGAGATTATCTTCTACTGTAGTTTATTTTCTTTTGAGGAATATTGGTAGTTACGCGAATTAAAATTAAATAGAATAAATTAAAAAAAAAATGTATATATATATATATATATATATATATATATATATATATATATATATATATATATATATATATATATATATATATCAATTCAAGATTGTGTACTGTATGATATTAAGCTGTCGAAGCGAAAAATTTTGAACATTGTAAAAAAAACACGCCTTGCTTCATAAATTGACACAAATTTTATACCGCACCAGTAGAGCACACCCTAAAGCAAGATTACCAATCTGGCGACAAATCATCTTCGCTCACTTTAACCAAATGCGACAGGCGGAGGTGAAATAAAACCAACGACACAGCCGCCCAAACCCAACCGGCACAAGAAGCAGAGCCAACAAACGACGAAAAAAGCAACATAAATGGCGAACCTATTAAGTGCACGGGCGAACGAAAGACAAATGGTCATTTATAATAAAATTTACTCCCACACCTTCCACGGCTCCACCCGTCCCGGTTTGCGCTCCTAGTCTTTTATCTTCCATATACCAACGACCCTCAAAAACAGAAAAAAAACACGCTGCAACAGGGACAAATGGCGCAAATGAGCGAGAATTAAGTGGAATCTCATTCACCCCCGCGCGCGCTGGGAGAGTGTGTTTGTTTGTTTACGTTAATTTCATGCTGCCCTTCGCCCTCAACCGACCACACCTCAATGTAATTTGTGAGCTTCCCATGGCACCCTGCCGCACTGTGCCAATCCGTCAGGCCGCCGAGGGTTGAGGGATAAGCGACATGATCCACCGCTCGCACCATTACCGCGGCAGACAACAACTGGGGGGAACGAATGCGCTGCCGGCTTTTAAAAGCTCTCAATTCCCGGGACACCGATGGATCAAACGCATGACACAGAATCTCAACCACATCACATCACATCAACCACGCGGATTGAGTGCCGACGGTCGGAGGGTTTCGCATTGCACTGGTGCGGGGTTGGAGTTTTAGGAAGCGAACGCAAAAAGTCCCATCCGAGTGAGAGCGGGCGAAATTTAACAACCAATCAGTCACTTCAATGCGCCACTTGAACGTCAATGGAAGGATCAAACAGATGCCAGCCAAACTGTTACCACCACAGGCGCTCGGTGGTTCATGCTTCGCGGCAGCGATCGATCGCAATTGCACTTGCAAACTGCAAAACTGTTTGCAATTGCAATTGCACACATTTGAATATTGATAAAAGCCATTTCGAGTGCATTTCTAAATCAATCTGATGCTACTGCTATATTGCTTGCCATAACTGGGGATGGCTTTAAAGTTTGAGCCTTTTGTATATTGGATCAAAAACATTAAAATTAATCTTTGCACACATTTGCACGCCCAAACTCTATTGTCAAAAACGGGAATTTTCTGAACTTGAAATTTAATCACACTCAAACGCCGATAAAATGATTCCATTCATTACAAGTCGATTCAAATTAAACGCCACCACCACAAACCTGCCAGCAACTGATTTGCCTAAAATGGGCCTCTCAATTTAAGCCCTTGCCTTGCAACAGGTTGGTGTGTCGATGGAAGCCATTTGTTTGAGCGCTTTTAAATTAAATCACCTAAACCAAGGGTCCAAAATTCAAGTACGGTTCTCCGCTGTAGCGTCTGCCTGTGCACATATATCCCTACACGCATTCCGATTTACACGCACAGAGCACAAAGGGATCGACTAAACTAATTGTGGTAAACCGATTTAATGCTGTGCCGATTGTTTTGGGAATTGATTCGAAAGGGGATAGTGGATGGAGAGCTTTCCTCACACCATAAACCGATCTCAGGCCTCATTCTGTCCTTTGTTTTTACCGCCATTCAAAAGGATAATGATATTTCCAGGGAGTTGGCAAAAGGTTGTTCATTTACAGTAATTTGTGGATTCTCTCGTCCTCAGTTTCGTGTAACAAGCGATGACAAAGAGAAACCCTGTTAAAATCACAAACATAATATTCAAGTGATCAATTTAATTCGAACCCTTTCAAACCCATTCATTCGTTTGATTTAAAAACGTAAACCGCTTCCGCTTGAAATTGCCATTTTATTCAATAAAAAAAAAGATTACAACAAATCGATTGAAGCTCCACTCTTCAATTTCAATCGAAAGGCTCTGTTTGATTTGTGTAATAAATAAACAGAGCGACGTGAGCAGCATTGATCTAGTTTATTTGTAGCTAATATTCAACTGAAAGCCTTTTACTACGAGTGAAAAAAGAACATATTGAACAAATACGGTCATGATCAGAGGAGCTCGCCAAACAAATGCGAGCTAAATCAAAAAGTGTATTCATGTAATGGGTATTAACATGCAGATTAATCAAACGTACGCACTGTAAATATAATACCCCCGCGGTGATGATGCACAGTTTTTATTCCCCTTTCGGTGGTAGAAATAAAAAAAAACAACCTACAAGGCCCATCAAAAGCACACATTAAAGGGAACGGAGGACAGCAAAAACAAAAATGTGAAAAACAGTCCCGACACAATTGGAGATTGGAAAAAGGAAAAAAAATAAACAAACACGACACACACACACACACACACGTGTGGAGTAGGCTTTCAACGCCCAAAGGACCACTTCACACGGCCGCCAGCTACACACACACACGCCGGTCGCGCACCATTCCGCCACACAGTCGCTTTCGACCAAATAACAAGTGGAAAAGCAAGGAAAATAAAGCTGCTTTCGACGTGCGGGAAATGCGAAACATGTTCCACCCAAAAAAAAAACCCCTCAACCAACCTCAGTGGAAATGGTAGTGGTGGCACACGGTGTGGCAGCGGCACAGATGAAATTTAATAGTGTTATCATTTCATTTGAATTTTTAATTCCCATTTCGCC
>KI919568.1:18527-40872 GCA_000473525.2 Anopheles melas | reverse complement strand
ACACACACACACACACACACAAATAGATAATACTTACTTCAGAGCGGGATTGCGCGACTTGATGAACTGCAATGCTTTCTTCGATGCGTCGGCAACCTTGGCCGCGTGCTGCTGATGAAGACCGGCGGCACTGGTGCTGCTGCTGCTGCTGTTTGCCGGTGCAATGGACACGACAGTGGCCGGTGCCGTTGGTAGGGCAAGCTGTTTCTGCACCGGCACCAGTATTTCGGCCACCGCTGCCGTGGATGCTGCCTGCTGCTTCGGCGACTGGTTGCGCAGCCCCTTCGACAGTCCCTCGAGTTCGTTAATCACTGCGGGCGGATGGTTATTTTAAATTAATTATTTAGGAGTGATATGTGATAACAGGCTGGCAGCCAGGAACTTACCAATGATGGGTACCATTAGCTGATACAGTGGATGGGCCTTCGAGATCAGCTCGATCGCCCCCAGATAGTCGACGAAGCAGTTGGTGTCCGTTACCAGAAAGCGAGGGTGCACCTCGATGGTGACTGCGATCGTGCTTTGCGAAAGTATGTCCTGCGGATGGTAGCAGAGATCGGAACAGGAAACGGCATTGGATTAATTCGAATTAATACACACAAGAAAACGGGTGTATAATTGTTTTATGCAGACTTTGGGTGCCAAACCATTTTTTTTTATATATGACCCTGGCGGCCAAGCATTGTTGGTTTACTTTTTTTTGGCTATTGTATATGATGGAGAAGTGTAATTAAATAACGAAAAGATTACGAAAATAATAATTTTTAATACAGTTTTGCTCCATCTCTTGTTGTGTTTTCATTATTTTGCTTTGTTTTCATCATTACATCGGGAAGACAACAGTTTAATGTTATGTATTGATATGTTGAAGCATCCTATTCAATGAAAAGCGATCATGTAAACAAAGAATGTTGACATTTAGATAATATTTGAACTAATATCTGCTGTACATGGAACGGTTTGAAAACTCACATTAAAACTAAAATATATGTGGCTACGCTATATTGATCGAAGGATTTGTTATTTTACATCTATATTCTCGATTGCTGACCATTTGCGGGTATCAATGACTTATTATATAAAAAATAAACAAAAATAAAAAAAATCGCAAAAATCTTATACATTATATAATTATCTAACTTTTTTGTAAAATTTTACGATAATATTTCCTATCTGTTACAAGATATTCGGCCGTATCGGGGAGTTCGTTCGTTCCCGGGAACGTTCGCCGCGACGCTCATTTTCACTCACTTCATAGCCCTCTATGATCAAAAATTAGAAAACCGTCTAGGTTTTGTTCTGCCCAACCTAGTGGTACAACCCTGTCCACTCATGAGCGACAAACGTTCTTCGACGAATGAGCTCCCTGATACTGCTGATTAAGATTTAAAGTCAGTTATCCCTGGCTCAGAAGCGGATTTATCCATCTCGGGGCCCTAAGCGGGGGATCTAGTAGCCCCTAGTAGGAAACTTTTTTAAGGAATAAAAGCCACCCAAATGCATAAATATAAACATTACACTGTTGGCATTTTTATGAATATCGTTTTACAGAATGCACCTTTGTCGTAATACCAAAATCGTAGTTACAATTGTATCGTAGAAAATTGTAAAATACCAAATACATAACCCCGTATTTGTTAGGGATTAATTTTCTTCTGTCCTTTCATATGCTAGTCATTATTTGAATTATTTTTTGTGTTTTTTTGCTCTTTTTTATTAATTTATTTTTGTTTTATTTGATTTTGTTTTATGTTTTTATATATTTTGTAATTTTTTCTTGCTTTTTTTCCTTTTTTATTATTTTCTTCTGTCCTTTTATATGCTAGTTATTTTAATGATATGTATAGTGTTCGTGTAATAAGGCATACATATTTGGTATATGTTGGTATATGCATTTGACCATTTTTCTAAGCTAAGAGTCTTTTATATGGAAATAATTCAAACAATAAAATGTATGTAACAATAAAACAATATTCTAATCTATTTGATCTACCTTGATTCAGTTGCCCTGAAATTGACCAATTTGACCACTGTAACAACTTGACAAAATGGACACCTAACATGCAGATTTGAAAAGCATAACAAAAATCCGAATTTTACTCATTTGTAATTTTGAATTTGTAAGGAAGATTTTGTAATACATTTATTTGCTCAATCATGTATATGCGAGGTGAAAGCTGCTACACAAAATTTGAGTGTTCTTGTTTCACAGATACATAATAATTGCCTGAATCGACGATTTTTTTTTAAATCATCCCAGGAGCTCCTTAATGATTTCTTGTCATAAGAGATTTTATTGCTAATATGGAAGAGTGCGAAAATATGTCAAGTTTGACTTCTTCTTCTTCTTTTGGCGCAACAACCGTTGTCGGTGAAGGCCTGCCTATACCACTTGTGGGGTTGGCTTTCAGCGACTTTTGGATTACCCCCCATAGCAGGATAGTCAGTCCTACGTATGGCGGCACGGTCTATTTGGGGATTGAACCCATGACGGGCATGTTGTTAAGTCGTACGAGTTGACGACTGTACTACGAGACCGGCTCAAGTTTGACTAGGTTTGTAAAAATTAGCTCCAAACTTTGTAGCAACTTTTGATTGCTATAAAAGATATCAACACATTCGACACTCTTTCTTGTACGAATGTAGTAATTTGAAAAAGATTTAATTTTCCGTTCATATGTACATTAATTTAAAAAAAACACACTTGTAACAGCAAACTACCATGTGGAGGTTTCCACATGCGTAGGTTTCCCGCGGCCGCTCAGTCCGCTTATAGGAAAATCCGCTTCTGCCCTGGTTATCATATATGATAGCCATGACACTCAAAGTGTTAAATGAGCGCAATGAGTAACTGAATAAGTTACTGATTTAGAGTTACCAATGAGTTATGAGTTGAATCATAAAAATGAATTGAATAAATTCAACTCAATGACAAGAGTTTCATTTGAATTCGAGATGAGAGATGATCACTTTTTTCGATCAGTTGATTTAGCGTAGAAGAGTCGTTATAACGTTACAAATCTCCCTCACTCCTTTGAAATTTGAAAAAAAAATGTAGCACATAAATCTAGCAGGGCATAACAGCGACTCACATACTGCTCCTACAAAACAGTGAATCATTAGTCAAGTCAGCGCAGAGAATCAAAGTGAACTCAAGATAAGAAAAGTGAGTCGATGCGTGAGCACTGACGAATCACTTGTTAAAACATGTATGATGTGCAAATATTTTGTTGAGATGTATTTAGATACTTGCAAATAAATTTCAAAAGTGTGCTTGAAAGATTCAATCACTCACTCTTTGGAGCTCAAAACAGCCAAGCTTCTACTCTGACTCAACTCAGTGAAAAAGTTATTCTTTTCCTTTACACATTTTGTTTATCTCATTGTGTTATTTACATCTGGAGAAAACATGAAATATTTCAATAAAAAAAGCAAAACACAAACGAACACAGGCGAAGTTTGTTAAGGGGCAAAGATTATGGAAGGCGAATGGCAGAGTAAAAATTATCGCATATTGCATACGCACCACGGCATGCACTGGTTGCGTGTATAATCATTACAACAAAGGATACATTACCAGATCTATCAAACACCGGTTTGAGCGTAAAACCAAGCCCGAGAGCCAGAAGGAACGCTGGCGCAGCAAAGGGTAATAATGTAATTTGACTGCTTCTTGCTTTCCTTTCGCTTCTTTGAAAACACGTAGAAAAGAAACACACACAGGCACACATACACACACAAAGATTGCAACATTGACTGCATTTGGACATTATTTTTCTTCTGCATTTTGTTTTTTTTTTTTGGTTTTGTTTCGTTGTTTCATTTTCTTGCTAACAACAAAGTGCATCTGGCACGCACAAAAACCTGTTCTAGAGGACGACTTCAGCATTTGCATGTTTCACGGGCAAAATTCAACACAACTCTCTTATCGCTTCTCCCCGTTTTGTGTGCGCTAAACTGCAGACAATGTTGTGATGTCAAACTGAACGTTTGTAAAAGGTAGAAAGTTTTACTTTCGAAAAAAAAAACGGTTCACCCAGGCGTAATGTACAATCATCGTTCCAGTCGGTTCTTAAACTTCTGAAACAGCAACAGGAATGACGTGTCTCATCGGCTTCTTTGATAATATCGGAACGAGAGTTTATGACTCTGGAGATAAAATCGATAGCGTTTGGCTAGCAAAAACAGGAACCCTCTGCAGCGATAGTTTAGCATATCGAGGTAGAAAGCCACCTGTCTCTCTGTCTCTTTTTGACAGAAATGACATTATCTACCGGCAAATCTGCTGCAACATATATGTATCACCGTTTGCAGTAAGTGCCTGGCCCGGGAGGTGTGAAGCAGCAAAGCCAACATCGCACCGTACGTTTCCGATCATGTCTCGACTCGAGCGGACTGGTCGGACCAGGCCAAATAGGTAAGAAAATTAAAGAAATGAAAATAGTACGACACACTAACAGCTAGCAGAACAGTTTACACTGTGAGTTTACTGAAGCCCTGAAAGCGATAGAAAAACGGGGTTGCGGGTTCTATGTCCCTGACTCTATGTATGGAGCATCACACATTTGCATCACATCACCTTAATAGACACCGAGCGCTGGCAATAAAGCGATCGGTACACAGTGCTGCGCATGAGCAACCTGATTCAGCAAAGGACACCTGACAAAGGGGGCCAAAGTGCCGGCAACCGTCCCGTGCGTGTGTGTGTGTGTGTGTGCTTAAGAATATCGTGCTTAATATTTGCAAAGTTGCGCACTGTTTGCGCAAACGCCGCTGCTCATCCAGTTCCTTCACCCATTAACGCTTCCTTTTATCCTACTCCTACGCACCCTGCCTTCCTTCCTTTCTTCCTTCCACACACCGTACGGGTTGGCAATTGTACGGTTGTTACCGGCCGGTTGCTTCTTCGTCTTCTTCCTCTTCTTATCCAACATCGCATTGTCCTGCTGGATGGATGTGTAGTACGCAGCATGCTTGCGATTGTGCCATCTATGCAGCTGTGAGCGCGCGCTGGCGCACGTGTGTGTGTGTGTGTGTGTGTGTGCTGCGAAATGCAAATAGCAAAAAGGAAAAGCAGGGCAAGCAAATGCGCAAACAAATCGCAGCAAACAAACAGCGACCAGAGTGTGGAAATATTTAGGAAAGAACGGACTTGGGTTCACCACCGGGGCGTGTGTGTTAAAGGAATGTCGAGGAAGCATCCACACCAGGCAACAAAGTTGCAGCGACACACAATAGACACGTTGTGTCAGTGTGTGTATGTGTGTGTGTGTGACACCCAGAGCCAAGGATGCCCTCTGCACCGGAGCTGATGCTTCAACTCGAGCCCCGCTTTAATTTCCTTACAACAAACACTAAAATACAATCATCATCTACTCGCTCCCCTCGGCCAAGATTCGGCATCATTTACTCGCATATCGGATCGGACTAAATGCAGCCGTTGGGGCGGTGTGATGCACTTTGGTACTGCGTGCCGCATTCCAATCGGCAAAAGCGCTTCTTGCCAATCGTGCGCTTTCTTTCGCGCTACATTCGACGCCTGGAATGCTCCATTACGCGCTATCCACAGCGGTTGCGAGCGACGGGACAAGGACTGACTGACTTAACTCCTGTGGCCACTTTGCTCTTAATGATCCCCCAGGACCTAGGGAAAAATGCTCCCCCAGTCCACAGCACAACGTTTTTGCCCTTGCTTCCCAACCGCCTTCAAAGTCGTCCTATCAAAGCATCATCTTCGTTAGTGCGAACCCATCTCCACATCCATCTGTCGGGCCCGGGGGGAAAAAAAACGACGATGGTTGCGCAACGATCGTACAAGAAAACTGCACCATATAAACCCGCGGAGGCCGCGAGATACTGGCCATACCAGTGGATGCTGAGATCATATCACTTTTGCTATGGTTTTTGCTGTTTTGTTTTACTTCATGATCCTCGGGCACCATCAAATCGGCTAAGCTATCGCGAGCTCCTAGACGATGGTGTGCGATGCGCAGAAGGGCGAAACCACAAACCAAGAAGAAAGAGGTACCAAGCAGACGAGCAGAGAGCGAAAGAGAGCTAAAAATACAAGTTTTACCAAGCACTATATATTGCAGAAAGTGCCACGGACGGACATGCCAACCGAAGCAGGGGGCTGTGCTCAAGAGCGAAGGGAACACGGATCCGATAGTCCCGATCTGAACCTAAATCAAACAGTGATCGATTTTATGGTACGATCAATTATCTGCTCATATGCTCGCGCGATAGGCGAACGCTATCCACACATTGCGGAGCTTCGTTCGTTTGTTTCCGCGCGTGTCTTTGTGTTAGCACATTGATCTGTATTGATACTGCACGACGCTTCATTTGCTGGCCTTTTTTACCATACCATCGCTACAGATACGTCCAATGTGTGGTTTTTGCTTTATTTATTACACCCTAAGACTACGCCATTGACATAAAACAAATACACTCACAAGAAACAGACCGTAGAAATCAAATCACAATTTCTGCTGCACAAAAAAAGAAAACAAACCAACACACACACACGATTTATTTTTTTGTTTTTTTCGGCCAATGCCCGGACCCGGCCGGGTGACAAATGATTTCCTGAATCATCGACACATCCCTGGGTTATTCTCGATGAAAAAAAAAATCAAATTATTGAGGCAAGACAATGCCTTATTTCCGACGAAATGGCCTTCAACAGCATGATGTTCATAGTTGAAGAAGCAATCGTTGCTTCTTTCGCTATTATAAGCTCCATTCATTCGGACGATCGTCGAAACTATAAAATCGAACTTAAGTGTACTTAAATATAGGGCGCCTTGATGGTCTATTGGGTATCCGCACGACCTGCTGCAGAAACGTACGGGAGTTCTGATCTTAATCACGCACTGCATGGCAACAACAGCAGCAGTGCCTTATCAAAGTATGTTGTACAAACAAAGATACATTTAAAAATAGTTTCGTTTTTTTTCTGTTTGATATGGGTTATAACGGTCCCCGAGATACACAGTACCTCTTATACGCGAATGCGGAGATACGCGCTTTTCCGAAGTTTGACAGTTCTTTGAGTAAATTGTACTGATTTGTCACATAAATTGTGAAATGCAAAATAGTTTCCCTTCTGGTCGAATTTTATAATTCTTTCAAGAAGGTTTATATTGCTATATCGTGTCAGAATTATATCAAATTTTCCTTTATCGGCTAAAATCTAACACGTCAAGCAAAATTACACGAAAATTTAGTGATATTTTAGCCGGGAACCATGAAATTCAACTTACGCGGAAATTCGACCTACGCGGTATTTTACAGACGTTTTCGGTGTCAATTGATAATGTATCTCAGGAACCACCTAAATAGTACTTTCATTACAATCAAAAATCGATCCAAACAATTTTTAATCTTTCTTTACACAATATGTATTCCTTCAGTAAAACAAAATCAATCCGTCATGAACTCGTGCCCGCGACGAATCGGTGTTTGTTTACATTTTTTTCATGCTGAAATACTGAGGCTAGTTTTGTGTAGTGTTGGGTTTCATGAATATTTATTTGAGATTCACATGAATCGCTAAAGATGAATGCTTCAAATCTCGAATCGAATCTCCAAAGATTCATGAATCTCTTAATATGCATTAATCTTTCAAGATTGATGAATCTCCAAGGATACATGAATCTGTTAAGATTCATAAATCCCCAAGAATTCATAAATCTCGAATGATTCGTGACTCTTCAAAGATTAATGAATCTCGAAAGATTCCAGAGAATCCGCGAAAGGGATTCGCAAAAGATGATTTTGAAAATATTTAATTTGCTCGATCCCATCCTGGGTTCAAGCCTTCCCTGGAACGTCTTCCCGTATCAAAACAAACTATCCGACTACGTGTTACTTGCCAAGATGTCTCGAAACCCTGCATAGGCTGACATGAACACGTAGGTTGCGACGCCAAGAAGAAGAATAATCAGAAGCGCAAGCTCTATGAATCTTTGAAGATTTTTTAATTCCTTTAGGTTCATAAATCCCTACAGATTCGTGAATCTTTCAAGATGTATGCATCTTTCGAGCCGCTAGGCCTGTCCAACTCCATATAAAAGAGCTGACTGATATCGTAAAAGCCCCCAATAATAGTATGAGATTACTACGTAAATCAGCAACTAATTTGCAATAATAACTTGATAAAAAATTACGACCAAGCGTTATCGAAGGTAAAATTGCAAAATATGCTCGAAACAAACAACAAGCGAAATATTTGCTTTGTCCTCTTTGCTTTTAGGGGCCTCTTCCGAACATCGCTAATCCTCCTACCACCATCTCTACACCTATATGGGCCAGGTCATTACACAGCTTAGAAGTGCTACCAGAACTGTGGCTGTCTCCTTAATCCTGCCACGCATTCCACGATTATTGGCCGCTGGAATGATTTGCTCGCTTGGGAGGGAGGGTGGGATTTAAGGAAGGCTGTTTTTGGAATGTATTCCATATCTCAACGCAAGCGAGGGGTCACGATTTGATTAACGGCATTACATACCGTTCTAGCACCGTTACGCAAAAAAAAAGAATAATAACAAACCAAACAAAACCAGACGTTTCCTATTAATGCTCACAGCTCTGAAATATGCTCATTAAGACGTACGCCGAGAACGAAGAAACGTCTCAATGAGTTCCTTCGCCCTGCTGCTCTGACATATTCTTTAATCAGCACACACACACACACGCACGCACAAAACAAAACCCCATAATGAACTCCGATGCCCCCGGACCGATTGATTTCTTACGCGATTTTACGAGCCGATAGGATCCGATAGTCAACTGGTCATGCGACCGCAACCGGATCCCATAATTTGGGCTGCTGCCAGAGAATTTAGAACTCTCCAGAATTGGGTTGTTTCCTAACCGACTGTTAAACACACACACACAAGCGCGCAGGCTAAGAGCATAAGTTAGTATAATCTATTAATCCAACAATGGTCTAACGATATCTGCTACACCGAATAACAGAAGCTCGACACGAACGGGATAGCGCGCATTAAATTAATGCTTATTTTTGCGCGGCACAAAACGGGACCGAGATGGGCCCATTTTTAATATGCAAATACCCTCGGCTAGGGGTGGTTCAGAATCCATCCACCATTCGCCGAAGAATCCACCAAGAACTCCAATCCTAAACCGCTTTCTTTGTCCGGCGGCAATAAAGAGCTTTCGCTGCGGAAAGCCTAATCGCGGGCAGCAAATTTTACGATCGCGGCAGACAGACATGGGCAAACCAGTCCCTCTGGGGAGGCTGTAGGAAACACTAAAGCAATGATCGTAAAGTAAGGGCTCACACCAGGGCTAGCCATGGGGATCGTGTGTGTGTGTGTGTTTTTTTTTCGTTCTCCAGGCTCCCCGAGCTCAAGGATGCTCGCTCATCATTAACGCAGCAACATGCACAAAAGGGCAAATATGAATGACAACGTCCGACATCGGGGCAGCCGGCCCCCAAAAGAACGCCGTGATTGATTGCTATTGCCGTATGCGATGTGATTAGAATCGTTGGCATACAGAGCGCGTACTAAAAATGCTGCGAAACCTTTTTCCCCTCCCGAACAGCCCTTTTGCGCAAGCACCCGCGCGTATTATAATTTTCTTCGGTCAAGATGCAGCAAAATACGGCGGCTGTTACCCACCGCGGTGAATCGATTTCGCTTCCCTAGCTGAAGGACGGTCGCAAAAAAAAAAACGAAAACGGCCCATTAAACGATTGGCTCAGCTATCAGCGCAGCGGCCTAACTACTCGATCGACCGATTCAATTGCCTTCAATTATACAATTCCCTCAAATGGCTTTTTGAGCAACACACGTTGTTGCGCTGTTTGCATTGGCGAGCTGATGCGAGCTTGCGAGGGCGGGGGGGGGGGGCGGATAGGGGCCGCAACGCGGCCTAAAGATTAGTAAATATTTTAGCACACTATTCGGGGTCCGGGCCACACTGTTTGTAGAGTCATTTTCGACGCAATCTTGACGCAAAGATTGCATTATCTGCAATGAATAGGCTAGCTGTGTGGTCAGGCTAAGCAAACACGGTGCGCAAAATCAAACTCAAATGCATTATTTTTACACACCTGCCCCTAATGAAGATATTGACAAGAGCTGTACGTTCGTGTGTATTTTCCAAAAATAGGCATCGAAACGATGTGGAGATGATAACTAAACATTCTAAGCTGTATGATTTCCTGGCCGGCTGGGTGGGATGCGTCACTGCAATTCCCACACCTGGCGCGCTGCATATGTCTGCGCATCGATGTCACACTGGGCGTTTAGAATGGTGTTAAACGATCTCAGAACTTCCGTCGAGACTTTGGCAAATATCGATACGCACTTCAAAAGGCAATGTTGAACGTGATGCTGCTGATGCTGAATCGACCGTACATCTTAAGGTTAGCACAAACAGAGACACTTTTTTTACATTATCAAACGAGTCACGGTGCTTGGTTAGTGCAGCGGATCACAGACAATCCATGGAATAAGCAAACTCAGCTGTGAGGTAGTCTCGTACAAAGCGATCGGATCTAGAACCCCAAAGTTGGGAGTCTATTGTTGAGCGAAAAAGTGGCACAAATCGTTCAAAATTTGTTGGACAGCTAGGATTTTTAAATTTACAATCTTGAGGTCCAACCGTTTGGGTTTGGGAAAGCTAATTACAAGTACTTTTTATTTATTTTTAAACGAATCAATTAATTATTGCGCACTCTCAAAAAATTTACTTAAATCATTGGTACGGGTAAAAATGTATGTTCACAAATTAAAAAATAAAACATCGGATCATATACAGGTTTACCAGTCCAATAAACAATCTTTTTGAATAGAAACCGCTGGCTATTATTTGATCACACGTCAGCTGGTGTAAGCTACCCTGTCCAATTTAATAACACAATTGTCATCATCGATTGTGCACAACTGTCAACACGGTTTGTTTGGTTTTGCGAAATTTTGCGCACCTATATTATTTAAACAAGGTGTAAATGATATTGTATATTATTGTACCTTTAATTGTTATAATACTCTAACAAACAAAACAAGCTGTATCGAATCAGACAATTGTGTAATCGAAGATGACAATTGTGTATTTCTGTCTGTCAAAGCATTTAAGATGACTTAGGTCTAGTGTTGGGTTGCATTGAATCTTTCCTTGAAATTCATTCATAAAAATCTTCAGCGATGAGTGATTTGAATCGAATTTCTAAAGACTCACGAATCCTTATTGATTCATAAATCTTCAAAATTTTCAAAATATTAAAGTTGCGCAATCCCATGTCCCTGCGTGGTACCAACTAGTCTCGAATGCCTGTTTAGGGTGGCATGACCACGTAGGTTGTTACGCCAAGAAGTAGAATGTATAAATCTTTCAAGATATACGAATTTTTTGAGATTCGTGAATCTTTCCGCGATAGAAAGACCGAGATTCAGATTCATTGAATCATTTCGAAGATTCATTCAGTTTCATGAATCTGATTTATATTTACCCAACATTACTTTGGCCCTTATAGACTCTTTTGTCACTTGAATTGTGTTATTAAATTGGACAACGTATCTTACACCAACTCATGTGTGATTCTATTCTAAAATATTTTTGTTACCAACAAGTAGATAGTTGTTTATTAGACTGGTTAACCTCAGTAATCGATACATCCAAAAATTCGATACAGTCCCCCTCGCCAAGCTATGTTCCGTAAAGTTTTTCGTGACTCTCGTAAGATAAGATTCAGCATCCAGCCAGGAACAGTATACTGAACAGACCATTAATTAGCTGACATGAATCGTGGCAGATTCAGGAATTTTTAAAGATTTACAAATCATGAGTCCCTGAGGATCTTCCAAGATTGATCGACCCTTACGATTTACATTCACCATTAGACCCATAATTCCAATGGTGCTTCATTGTTGATGCATGTGAAAGCAACAGGTTACTCCCAAGCAGTTGCCAAACAATTATTGCAAAGTGTGTATAAAACATTTTAACTACTCGCTGATAATGCACTGCTTCTCTCCTGCCTCCTCTGCTCGCCGTTCTCCCTTGCTAATGATACCCCGCGAGTGGGAGCGCGATGACAGTTCCTATCTGTGGGTATATGTTTTTTTCCTCCCCTTTAATTATTCTCCTTAATGAGAGGCCAATCCGACAAAACGGTGGAATCTTGCCCGAGACCTTGCCCTAGACCGGGCGCAGAACAAAAGCAACCCGTGGGGGGGATAAGCAGAAAACAAAGAACCAAAGAGGACACACACGGGTAAAATCAATGGCCGGGAGAGAGAGAAGGAGAAAGAGAAAGAATAAGGCAAACTAAACGAATTACGACATTTTATTGCGTATAACGGGATCGTACGCTCTTGGCCAGCTTAAATAGCGTCGTCCTTTACCAACAGTGCCAATTATCACCCTCCCTTGTTCTCCGCGTCGACACACACACACACACAGGGTTGTGCTTGTTTGGCCGGCAACACGGAGAGCCACCACCTCTACGCCAACCATTTCCTCCCTGACGCGTGACCACGCCGCCAGTGCTACACTGTGTGTATATGTGCAGCCACCCGCGTCCTTCCATGTCATCGACTTTTCAGACTCTTAGAAGACACCCTACTCTGCCCCCAGCCCCGAGCATATTTGCCAAAAACCCAATTTGCACGTAGAATACAAACCAAGAATTGTGCGCTATTTTCTCTCTCCCTCTTTCGTTTTCTCTGTTTTTCTCTCTCTTTTTCTCTCTCTATCTCTCTTTATCGCTTTTTTTTATTTCTCTCTCTCTCTATCTCTCTCTCTCTTTCTACGCGAAATACAAGGGCCGTTTTATGCCCTTGAAATTTGAGTGTCTGATCATGCCCAACCGTTGGGGCAAGAGGCTCGCGGACCCTTTTTCTATACGAGAGAACGTCCATTACGTGCGTTCTTTCTCCCTCTTTCTCTCTTGCTTCCCTGTCAGCACACCACCCCTTTCCCAATGTCTCCCAATCCCATGACCCATCCTAATATCTCGCTTGCTCTATGATCCAACCGTCGGCGCCTTTCGTTCGCGTGTGCATTCCACAATCGTTTCGCGATCTTCACCTCTCTCCAACTCCATCCCCCCTTACCCATTCTGCCTTGCTCCTCCTTCCTTGCCCACACTTGACCATTCTTTGTTATCGTCTGTCTTCCCCGGGTCCGTCCTCTCGCCGCCCCCGTCGCTATTGCCTCTTGTCCCTGATTCGGAGCTCCAAACACTGTACTCCAAGCACTGTACACACCACCATCATCAGATATCAACATTTTAACTACACGACACTGCTCGCGCGGATGCTTTTCTCTCTGTGTGCTTATTGTTTCTCCACCCGCTCTGCTCACACCCCCAGTTTCTACCCGCGTGATCAGCTGCACAAGCTTTCACATCGCGCATAAAGAGAGAGAGAGAGAGAGAGAGAGAGAGAGAGAGAGAGAGAGAGAGAGAGAGAGAAGCACCCCGTCGACATTAGCCGTAGAAGCGTCTTTCATTTCAAAAGCGATTAACATAATTTCAATTCATTTAATGTGTAACAAGTGCTGCCGTAAATTCGATAAAACGCGCGCCGCCTCCTTTCCTTCCTTCTTCTTCCTCCCACCGGGTGGAAATCCATCCACTGACCTCCACCCCCTCCGCCACTGTTCTGTTGTCCATCGTCATCGGCACAAGAAATCCTTCGGCCATTAGCACTCTTTTTTTTTCTTTCTTCACCATTGCTTCCCTTTCTCTTCAGCGCTCGTCTTTTTCGCGCCCCGCTCGCTGTTTGAAGAAAACTCCCACAACCCTTCAAACCGCCAATAGAAAGAGCACGCTAGAAGGAATGATTTTTCATCCCCTTTCTCTCTCGCCCGTTCTGTCTGTGTCTCGTTTTTGCACGTTAAGACAACGGAGGGGTCAAGCCGTGGCGAAAACTATTCGCTATGGCGACTTCAATTTACCAGAATACTCCCCCTGTCCACTCTTTCCCCCCCCCCCCGGCTCGATCCATGTTGTACACACATACACACACACACAAAGCATGCTTCACATTACTCGCAACCATGAATTTTTCGCTGGTTCGTTCACCTAAATGCGCACACGGAACAGATCTCACACACAATGTGCGTTCACGCTGCTGTCCACCAGCGCGACTGCAGAAGGTTGACGCGATTCTGCCCCCTTTCGGTGGGGCAGGTGGAGGAAGGTGGAGCAGCAGGAAGGGGAATGGTTTGGGGCACGTGTAGAGTACCGAGTCCCGGGCAAAAGGCACAAAGTTACGAAGGTTCAGGTAATTCTTTCTTCTGGAGTGTGTTTTAGCCAGAAAAAAAGGCAACCCCCCCCCCTACCCACTCCCCGCGGCATTAGCCGAACTCGGTTCCCCGCCCTTTACAACTGGTAAAGAGGATGAAATGGAACTACTTCTTTCCTTCTTTCTCTTTCTTTCTCGCTGTCTCTCTTTCTCTTTTTCTCCATACGCACTTTCCAGTGGAAAACGCACACTGGGCGAGCGAGGAAGCGCGCGCGAGGCGTTTGTGTTTTTTTCCGCTCCCGCCCCTTCCCTGGGGTTGGGATCTATTCCGGTAGAATAGCGAACATTGCCCGTCGACCTCGATTTCCAAAAGGGAACGGGTTACACACCGGACACATCATCAATTTGTCTTATTGTCCAAGCATCCGTTTTCCAGCCCTCTTATCCTCGGGTGTTGCTTCGGCCACTGCTTCGGAGTGAAGTGATTGTGTGTATGTGTGTTTGTGTGTGCGGCCGATATTGTGAGGGAAAATTAGACCCTTCGAGCGGAGCCGCTGAGACGCTGATTCAGATGCGGCAGCACAAATAGTCAACCAATCAGTGCCGTTTTTGCTTTCAGCACATCGTTCACAAGTGCTCACAACGAAACGAAAACCGAAAAATAATAACGAGTAGCGGATGCAGCTTTTCTGAAATTGGAACAATATTTTAAAACAAATACTCGATCATTTCCTCGAGAAGACCCTCCTGCCTTTCGACGAGTTTTGCTTATTTTGATGTAGAGTATGTGAATAAAACACTTTTTTTTGTTTCTTTGGCATGGCAACTAATTATTGCTTGGATAGTCTGTGCTTTGGCTTTATGATATGGACTGTGCACATCCCTTTTTATTCGCCAAATCGTCTAACGCCCATACAAAAACATGTTTAGAATTGTAACAAGCCACAGTACTAGTTCTTGCACAAATGAAAGAACGATTTGTTTAAGGCGTCATCCATCAATTACGTAACGCTGACAGCGGGAGAGCGGGGTGTTATCAAACGTTACAATCTGTTACATGGAGGAGAGGAGGAGTAAAGCTTTTTTTTCGAATGCATATAGCGACGGCTAGTGGAAGCTTGTTTTGGTCATCGAGGGAATGTTCGTGCCGGATCTCAAAATAAAGTATTATTTTCATCGTTTTTCGATGCAAACATGAATTTAATGCGTGCAGAACATGTGTATCTACCTTTTACAAAACTTTTCTGGTCCAATATAAGTAAAAAGATGGAAACATAACATATTTTCTGAAGCGGCTCCAAATTGTTGGGCAAAATGCTTCGGTCAGCCGCCGCCAGATGCGCTAGTGAAAATCAAAATTACAATAGCGAGTACGGACAATGTCCCCAGGCCTTAAAGCCAAAGAAACACTTTCGGAAAGATGGACATATTTATGAAGGACGAGGTAGATGGCTGGATATAATACGCTTCTGATAATGGTGATGCAAGAACATTGCAAACGGCGCTGATAATTCGAGTTTCCGAATCTTTTTGAATTTGATTGCTGTATGGGACAACTTTTCTTTATGTAAAATATAATATAATTTAATGTTGTTTCACAAAAAAATCTGATTTTGTTTAATAAGCGGGGTTTAATAAGTTGGAGCGGGGGACGGGGGGTTCAAACAGTTACACAATTTTTGAGGAGGGGGTCTTTTCCAACGTTACAGTTTGAGACACTAGGGAGGGAAGGGGTCGAAAAATGTTTGCGTTACGTATTTGTTGGATTACGCCTAATTAACAGTGTCGGCCAGTCAGGAAACATTTTGTTATACGTAACCCTTGGATCGAAGTAAATTTACACCGTTGAATGTGTCACAAATTGAAAGATGTCATGCAAAACTAAAACCATCATCAAATTTAGATGTCAAAGGTTGAACTTTATACTTCAAAACGGTTGAAAAGTTTTCCAAATATTTAGTTTATTTTTTTTTTTTTGCGAAAATAAATACAATATTTTTTAATTATTGTGACAATTCCGCTCGCCTGGCAAGGGTGAGGAGAGCGATCTAGTGACCAGATCAAGCTGGTGCCACAAAAGAGATCACTTCCCGCCCCTATAATCCTATCCTCCCCCGGCAGCATACGTGTGGTAACGCGAACCAGGCAAGGCCGGCGAACATACAGGCAGGGAATAAATTTAAATAACATATCTCGCCAATCTGGCGATCAAACTAACGGGGTAGAGATTTAAGGATTCCACGGGACACACCGAAACTGATCGTGACGAGGAGATGCGAAAATCTATAAAAATGGCTTCCAATGGCGACCCGAGCGCGATACAAATGGCGGTGGGGGGGAAACGAAAACTGTCAATAACCTCCGCCCGAGAACCGACCGAGACCCCAAGCGCCACACAACAGCACTGCACGGGCGCACGGGAAGGTGTGCCGCCTATTGCCGGGCCTGGCCATCCCAGGCACAGGTCAACCACCGCACCAGTGTACCCGCCGCCAGTGCGACGACTGCTGGATAGCTCGCACAAGACAATGATCGGCGGCTACGGAGAGCGAGCGCGCGCGCGCCCGGGCCAGCGATGATGCTTTGCTCCGCTTCATGCTACGGCTATCAAAATAAAGACACCATTGGGCGTCGTGCATCCGCTCCGTGCGGTGCCACCCTGCCCCATGGCGGACACGCTCGCCTAGCGCGCACGGGCGGTTGTATCATAAAGTGAGCCCGAAAAATCCTATTAACACACTAATAAGCCACGATACCATGGCAGAAAATCTTTTAATATAGTTTCCTTTCCCGCTTGTTCTGTTCTTTCTTTCATTTTCTCTCGGCTACCCTCTCTCTCTCCCTCTCCTTCTCTCTTCCCACCCGCTCGTACGCTCTATTTTCGTCTTCCTTTTTAATGTTTAATTTGTTTGATCGGAGGGAACCCCCACCGACGAACCCTCTCTCGAAGGTATGAGCTATGACTACCGGCAAATTATGATTAATATTCATAAGAGAGCTTATGAACCCGCGCTGGGTCTTTATTTTGTCCCCCGCCCCTCCACTCTCCTCCACCCCCCCCCCCAGATCTCTCTTTTTTGTTGTTGTTAAGGAACGCATCGTCTTTCAATCCGCTCGACATGTTTGCCGAAACATGCATGGACAGTAGGCGGGGGCTAGCAAGATCAATGTTGAGGGATCGCAAAGAATGAGAGGGTGGGAAAGTGTAAAGGGACATTCATCACGCGATAAGTTCCCCTCTCCGGAAGAGTGTGCCAAATTTATACCTGCCCTAATGAAAAGAGGTCGTACATTGCAATCAACGGCAGAGCAACTTTTCCCGTATCAATAAACTCCACTTTTTTCATTTGATTTGTTTTGCTACGCCCACCGTACGATAGCAACAAAAAGAGTTTCCCAAATCAATTGGAATGGTTTGGAAACTGTATGTGCAAGATTTATAGCGCCATTCGGTAGGTGAATGGATGGCGATGGAATTGAAAAATAAATTTAAAAAAATATCCTTAAATTCACTCACCTGCACCCGCTGGCTGTGCTTCTCCTGCATGCGCTGCTTGCGCTCCAGCTCGTCCTTGCGCCGCAGCAGCTTGCGCGTTTCGAGGCTGCTCGGGCCGTTGCTGATGCTGCTGCTGCTGCTACCGCTGAGCACACCGCTATCGGCCGAAGGTGTCGAGGGGTCGCCCACGGCACCACTGCCCTGGTGCTGCTCCACGCTCTTGGGCAGATCACCGCTCGCCCTGACACCGTCCGTGGCCGGCTCTAGCTCCTCATCATCGCTGTAGCTTTCCAGCAGGATGTCCATATCGCTCAGCTGCAAGTGAAACGAACGGTTCGTATCGATTACACACGGACGGGGCGGATCTCCTGCTAGTGTCGGCAGCTTACCCTTGCCGTTCGGTTTTGCACGACGCTGTAAAACTGGGCGCCACCTTCGACCATCCCACGCGGCGCTCCCTGCTCCCGGCGCAGCACTGGCGGCTCACAGTGACACAAACGATCCGTGCCGAAGTAGAGCAGCTTCTGGATGCGCAGCACATTCTGTGAAGGTGTAAAGCGATCGGCCAGTATCAGTATCGGGACTGCAAGCAGTAGCTTGCGCTACGCGTTGGTACCTGTGCCTCTTCCATGTCACACTCCGGGTGCACAAAAATGGGCTCGGGATCGTAGTACATTAGCGGTGTGAACCCGGCAAGGGTGATATCCTCGGGCAGGCGTACATTTTCATATCCTGCGTAAA
Organism: Anopheles melas; assembly: GCA_000473525.2. Classification (NCBI taxonomy): domain Eukaryota; kingdom Metazoa; phylum Arthropoda; class Insecta; order Diptera; family Culicidae; genus Anopheles; species Anopheles melas. The sequence continues at coordinate 22,410 of KI919568.1, read as the reverse complement.
AAAGAAAGAAAAAACGGGGAGTTATATCACGAAGCTAGGGCGTCATCGAACGCAAACTAAAAAAAAAAACCCGCACCTTCATTCTGCTCCACCGACAGTATGCTGCGGTTTGTATCTAAGCGCTTCAGTATGTTCATTAGCACCGCCAGCTCGGACCACGGATCATGGGCGTTAGATTTTCTGAAACAAAAAAAACATGACCAACGGGAAGCGAATGTTTTCAATGACACCCTTTTCTTTTCAACCATGTAAGTGTGATCAATTACCCAATCTTGTAGTCAGCGCAGCAGGGCGGCGGGTTCCACGTGTCTGTGTTCGACATCATCCAATCACACCAGACCTAGTGCGAAGAAAGAAAGAAAAGAACAATATGCATTACAGTGTTGATAAAAATGTGGCCCAAAAAAAAGAAACAAACAAAAAAATCTTCTTTTGTCAGCTTCTGATGCCAATGCACTTTGTGCCGGTGCCCCTCCCGCTTCCTACCTTAATGGCTGGCAGTATCACTTTGGCATCTTCGGGTAAGATTAGTTTCGGTGTTTCACTCGCACCATGGTCGCCATTGTCCGGGTCCTTCGCGCTGCCCTCGCTCGCGTCCAGCGCATCTTGGATGAGCCGTATAAACCGCTCGAGCAAAATTCCAAACATGAGCAGACCGGACGAGAGCGCACACTCCTGCAGCTCGGATCGGGTTTCCTGGCCAGTGGTGGACGTGTCTGCAAGAAGGATAGCGATGGCGATAAAGCACACGTTAAAGCAAACGACAACACAAACTACATACACACGTAAACGAGAAGACAAGTAAATGAACAAATAGTTACAGTAAATAAACATTTTTTTTAAAGCATTACTGGCCCTGTTCTAATGTAGATGAACGCATTTCACAAGACTCATTTCCAAATAATTCTCAAATTAAAGTGGGAATACCCACAGACCCGTCAGACGCGCGCACACACACACACACATTTTCAAAGGGAATTGCAACAAGAACACAAAAAACACATTAAGAAAAAAAAAATAATCTCAACTCAGCGAACCGCGCTGAATGCGACTATAAATTCTCAAGCCAATGTTATGCGAAATGATTTTGCGCCGTCGCGGTTCGTTTGCCCTCTCTGCCCTCTGCTTCGGCGACGTCGGTGGGCATTCCGCGAGCGCGCATTAAACCGTCTGCCGGATCACTATCGCTGCAAGCGGGGCACTGCACGAAGCGGGCAAGGATGAAAATTATAGCAGTAACACAGGCAACACACACATACGATCCATCCGGGTCCATGCAGCCGGGATTGCGAGGATTTTGCAGCTTCGAAGAAGTTGGGTGATTTTTTTGTAAAACAAAAAAACAAAGGAGGGAATAATCACGAAAGAAAGCGGGAGTAATGATCGTGTCTCATACACGAACGTGCCGGAACACACACACACACATACACACACACACACACACATACACACACACACACACCTAGTCTAGTCTATTGGCGAAGAAAAACCAAAAAATTCAGAGGAAATTTTCAATCGAGCATTACCGGTCGCGCTGCGCCCCGTTTGGGATTACAGTCATGCTGATCTTGATTATGATAAACATAATTATGTGGTTTGGCTTGCATTCTGCTGCCTGTTTCGGTTAATATGTGCCCCTTTTTTATGGCGTTCGCCGTTCGATCTCATTTACCGAATGAAGGGCGCTGCGTAGATTTAGACGCTTTGTGCAACAATCCAACAGTTTGTTTTGGGCGTTCCAAAAATCCTTCGCAGGTGAGATGGAAGTCCTCCAGCGACTCGACCACATGACCATTCGTTGCCCAACAACGCGATCGAGAAACAAAAACAACCAAATTCCTCCAGCTTGCCAGAGCGATAGAGAGAGAGAGAGAGAGAGAGAGAAGAGAGAGAGAGGGAGAACGACAAAAAAAAACAATTTGTCTGCGATGGGTGTGCTCGGGCAGGTATGCTTCAATTTCTTAATTAACGTACTAAATACATGCTCGGCGCTCCCAGGCCAACTCCCGGCAACCCGAACCGTCATATCTCAGCACATCTTATTATTGTCTTCTGAAACGCTTGTGCATTGAATCTCCACCCTACCACGCTCCCCGAAAGAAAGATACGAAAGTGAATGTGTGCTAAATAAGCAAAGTGGAAAATCATCTAACCACACGAACGACGACAACGACGAACCAACGAACCAAGAACGGAGCGAAGGGAAAGAACGCTGACCCCGAACCACTGCCGGTTGGTGTAGACAGAATGTTTATCTTATATCGAACCGTCTTCTATCTCGCCAAAAAGGGAGCTAAAGACAATTTTGACAGCGGAAGTATTCTTACATACACACACTCACATACACGCACACACACACATGGTACGAACAAAATCATATAAATAACTATGCGGTTCTTGATAAAAAGCAGCCCCAACAATCAGACGACCAATCATGCCGACTCATGATAACGATCTGAGAGTTTTCCCCCATTCCATCCTAAAAAAAAACCTTCAGTTAACGATGGTCTGCACGGCTATGTTTTGTGTGCTGGTGCTGGCCCTACCCAAGGCGATCGAAGAAGCAACGAGATTTCTCCGTTAAACTCATCTTTCGCCTTCCCGTTTCACTACACTTACGGTAAATGGTAACTCCTTCAATCGCTGCTACTAGAATTCGTTTGCAGACGGCAACGATTGAACACTGCGCTTTTCACCCTTGGATAAGCACGTAGCATCGTAGGTCGACTTTTGATTCATGGAGAATAGGTAGGCGACCATTAGAATAGCAACGCCGAAAACGCGGGAGAAACGGAAAAATAAACAAGCTCTTTCGATTAGCATTGTGTTTCATGGATTTATTTAAGAGCATAATCATTCCAATGAATCCAGAATACAGAGTCGTTCGAATCACGATTCATTGCATGAGTTTGAATCTTTAGAATTCATTATCCTATAAACTCATTGGAATCACGAATCTGGCAGGATCTAGCATTTATATCGATCAATTTTTTTCTTCTATTTGGCGTGACGTTCAGACTTAATCAGTACCACGCAACCGGATAGTCAGTCCTTGCTACGGGGTGACGGACCATACAAGTCTTGAGTCCACGACGGGCATGTTGTTAAGTCATGCAAGCTGATGACTGTACCACAGTACCGACCCTGATCCATTTTTTTATTATCCGTGAATCTTACGATAAATGACTCTTTGAGTTATTTGCATAACGATTTTACCCTTGGATTGAGATGCTGAGAACCTATTGAGATTTACATCTTGAGATTGAAGGCAACCCTCTATGACAGGAATAATTGAAAAACCAAACAAGTTATATTAGGCTTTAACACCTTGAGTGGCATAGCTATCATATATAATAGCCATGTTGGCCCCTCAGGAAACTGGAAACCCATAAATGGCCAAAAATTGGGAATACAAATCGAAAATAATTTCATCTATGAAGTGAGTATATATTCTAGTTATATTCTGAATTTTAAAACCATAAAATAGATAGCAAAATTTTCCACTAAATGTTAACCTACGAAGTTTTACATTTCAGCAATGGAGCATCTAGTTAAAATCCTAAACATATACAACATACAACTGTAGTATTTTCGATCTGGTGATAAAAAAACTGGGACATAACAAGAAACCATTCCACAACCGTACCGTATTTTAGCGCGTATAACGAATCCCTTTAGATCGAAAATGACCAAAATTAGATTAATGGGATCGGTTAACACGTGAAGTCGGGATCTGTTCGATTACCCCTGAGACATTACATTTGATTATTATCAAAGATAGTCTGTTGCATGGGTATCCAAAAATATAATAGGGCCCTTTCCGTTGTAAGTTCGTAGGCTGAAATTTCAGCCTGTCAGCTGTTTGCATTGTATAGCAGTTTTC
>KI919568.1:0-18340 GCA_000473525.2 Anopheles melas | reverse complement strand
CACCTGATCTCTTTAATGCACCTTGGGTTAAATGTAAACAACGCCGTGTTTTCGAGCAGGTACTCGAATCTAATTCTAACTTTGAGGCTAGAATAATCTAGACTGAAAATTGCAGGCTAGTTTTGTGTGTGGTTTTGTATGGAGTGTTTACATGATTTCAGCCTCCAACTGTCAAACTCCATACAAAAAACTGACTAGAATCGTGACGGGCCCCAATATTGGAAAAAGGAGTGTTACCAAGGAAATGCGAAAGGAAAAAGAAAGTGGTTTGGAAACTGAGCACTGGTTCTTTATATTGATGATTCAAGTCCATAAAAAAGGAACACACTTAAACATCGCTGAATCTGATGAATCTGATCGAAGTATCGTGCACCTCTCACTGTCTATTAATCATTCGAGGTGCATAAATCATAGGTGTATGATGAATCTTCAAATCCTCATTCTTCTTCTTATTTTAAATTCAAAATCTTTAAATTATTTCGAACTTCCATTACACAGGAAAGGCGGATAAGAAGGCAAGAAAAGACAAAGGCAATGATCTCTACCACGAGTAATGGCCTTTTCCCTTTGGCTTACAGCATATGCACGGGGTAGTGTAATAGGTCTGCCGGTGCCTGCAAACGGATTTCATCACCGAACGGAAGTTGAACGAACCGGTCGCCAACCCCATACGACGTCAAAAGCAAGGCTCTTATCGCGCCAACCCCAGCTTCTTTAGCTCCTCACCGTAGTAGCTTTTTTTCTGGATATTCTGTTTAATTTGTACAGTTTTTCATTTCTGCATTCTCTTTTTTGCATATACATCCCTAAACTCTTTTCATTCCGTCTTTTATCAGCAAATCTTTCCTTTCCTTAGTGTGTCCCCTTATCTTTCTTTGCCTTCCGCTTTCAGTTATCGGCAGTTTGTTTTTACATTTTTAATGATGTTGCTTTCTTGGTTTGCGCATTAATAACTTCTTAAATAGCAATGATATTGTACTCATCATTATACTCAATCATATTCAGGCCTTGGAGTATTTTTAGAAAGAACTCATACAAAAGTAAACAACTAAACATTAAAATCCGGGAAGCAGAAGGTGGGAATCAACACTGAAACACATTCGTAATGAGGTGTCGGTGTTTGTTTTTAAAATCCTTTTCAAAAAGTTTTACTGCATTATTTGGGTAATGTGCACGCTGTCGTAGGCCGTGAGGGCAATCTCCACTAAATTGTGTCAAGTCAGATCACATCGGAAACATATTTGAAGACATAATCTGTTCCAGCATAACTGGTTGCCGACACATGGCTGAAGTACAGTTATTGCTAATCGGATCGAGCGAAAGAACAACAGATTATTTATCAAGCCAGAAGTAGAACAATCTTCCCAATGCTACGATACATGACCACCTATAAATCAAACGGTCTCAGCGCAGAATCGAAATCCCGCGGTCGGAACCCGAACCATAAACCACAGCGAAAGCAAAGGTAGTAAAAACAACAAGCACTAGGGGCACGTGTGTTCGCTCCATCCTGGACACAACTGATACCACAGAGCAGTAAATCATTTGTTTATGTTGCTCGTGTAACGCATATCCTGAGCAACGGCAGAACTAACCTCATTTCTACTGAACTCAAAGTTAATCGGGACAAAAAAGGTATCATTTGCGTCAGAATAAAAACGATGCTCCGTGTCAGCGGAATCGCTCCCCAATCACGCGATTGGTGCGCATGGATGAACAAAGCTAGCGGAACTCGTCCAAAGCAGGTTGCTTACATTTCTATTTAGCGATTGTAAAATTCAACAAGCTGTCTAAACAGTCATAAATTCATCAAACCACTGCCACACTTAACATTGATTCTTGGCTCTTTCTTGTTCACCGCCAGCCGACCGATTATTATAGCCAGTTTGCGCACCGCTGCGTTGACGAATTTTATGATTATTTAGCACACTAGTCCAACACTTTAACACTCCCCCTCTCCTTCCCCTCTTACTCTTCCCGCGCATCCTAGTAGGATCAATCAGCGCGCAAAGCAGGCATTAGTCTTCATCTGCATTTCTGCTCGACAGCTTTGCGCGGCGAGTAACGATCTCATCTGACTCATGCTAGATGGTTCTCGTATCATTCCTAATGTGCTGACCTACATCATAATCATCATTCTAGTCGCCCTGTTCGCCGATTAATATGGTCCGCCATCACAATCGGTTGCTTTGTGATGTATCTGCATATAAATAAAACGCGTTTCATAATACTGATTTATGATCGGGGCGCGGGAATTCAACCCCGAACACTACTTCAACCTAACGGACCTTGACGAACGGTCGTACCGCGGGCCCGGACGCTGTGCAGTGTCGTCCCCGACCATTAATCCTCGCTGCGAAATAACAGATAACAGAGTTAGAGATCGCACCAGGACCACCAGGGCAAAGGTCCACCGCCATTGGAAACCACCGCGCATGTGTACATCCAAACTTCAAAGGGAAGTTTTATTGAACAAATAAACACAGACACACAAAAAACGCTACATCAAATTTTACCGTAATCACCACACAGCGAATAAATCATAACTCAGTGACATCTTACTCGTGTCAACCGTGGCTTAGTTAATAGGTTATGGCAATGTTTTGTTTGTGAGACAAGCTGAAAGTATCACACGCGCACACCGCGTTGCTCCAGGATTATTCTCTTGGGGCGAATATGTTGGTGTTTCGCAGCGTGCAATTGTAACAAGATAATTATGATTAAAAAACCACATTTGCAGTGAGTAGTAGAAGAATACTACGCCATGGGGTACATTCGTAACTTTTACAGGGTTCGTCGCTTGATGCATTTTATTCTTTGCATAACTCATTTTTATCCATTTTCGTCTTCCTTTTCTCTTCTCTACATATCTTTTTCTCTGCCCATTTCCCTCTATATCTCTGAATCTTCTTTATCTGAAATATCATTTCCCTTTGGACAAGAGTCCCGTTGACTAGCAAGGAGCAAAAGCAAAAGCTTGCAATAAAAAAGGACAGCAAAATCCCATCCAGACACAGCTCTGGCGTCGGTCTCACCGGCGTCTCCGTTGCATCGGCCTATGCTCGCAACCATTATGGAGGCAACGCTCCGAGGTAATGCTGCTGTGCGGCCAACCACCACCACCCCTAGTAACGCGGCCAAGAACGGCCGTTAAGAACGCAATTAAACATACTTTATGCTGTATAATTGTCATGTAATGAGCATTTAATTTTTTTTTCTTCCCTTTCTCTTTTTCTCTCTCTCTCTCCACTTCGGGCAATGTGGATTCGGACGCAACATAATCAAGAGTTGCTAAGCTAAGCTAACAAAAACAATAAACAGAAGCAACAAAAGCATATATCCGTTGCCCGTTAGTTGCACTTGCAACCAGAGCCATTGCATACACATAACATCAAACAGCGAAGTCAATAACATTCTTACTTAAGACTGCCACTCCCTTAGCCCACCACCCCTCACTCCATCCAATCTCCTCTTCCAACCCCCTCTCAAACTGCCCAAAACCATCCATTCAAAGCTCTAGCTACCTTTTTTTGTACAAGAAATACCATTAAGGGCACATCTGCTTGATTAGATAGTCTTCCTCGTTAAACTGTTGCATAAAGCAACCAGTACAAACGCAGCTGAGCTGGACAGAGCGTTTAATGAGAAGAATTTTCGTCTGCTAAAAATATACCGCGGAGAAAAGAAACACAATTAGTGGCAGAAATTACACGCGCTACAATGAAAGAAGAGTTGGAAAACGTTACCACGGAGGGGGGAAAAGATCGTCAACCATTCTTTCTCGAGAGTGTGTGAGAGAGAGAGAGAGAGACAGAGAGAGAGAGAGTATCAATCCGCACGGCCCGCGAAAAGCTCCAGCAGCACAAGACAGAAGCTTAAGAGGAGCAAACAGAGCAAAGAACGCAGAGACACTGCTGCTTGGGTGTTACCGTGCTGCATGCATAATAAAGTAGCATCATAACGCCATTGACCTTACCTTCCACTTCTCTCTATCGCTCTTACTCACTCTCTCTCTCTCTCTATCTATAAGTATTTGTTCTTCCTCTCACTCTCTCTATCTCTCTGTCGCTTCTGCACATCTTGCGCAAAAAGCTTTTTCCTTTGATACTTTAATTACACTTTAAAAATTCTAAAATGTTTGCACTGCTTTTGCAAGATTGTGTTAAGAATTCCTACTAACGGGGTGAGAAAGAATCGAGTTTTGTCATTGAAGAAGAAAAGCTTGAGAAGGTCATTACAGATAATCACAAAATGTATAACACTTCAGTTTTTAAGTGCATTCGAGAAATGATGTTAAGTAAAGATGTATTGATTCAATAAACTAAATACGCATGAAAAAACACCATGTCATAGAAGTAAAACAACACAACAAAGAGGATAAGACGCACACACATACACACACATACTGCTAAAAACGTCCCAGAACGATACGAAATAGTTAACAGTATTTGAAGAAGCAAAAGATCGGCGCGAAACCGCGTCAATGACCTAAAAGGCACATGGTCCATTTTAAATTGTGTCGCGTGATTTGAATAATATGTATGTTAATGTATGCGCATAAAGAACATCTCAAATGAGACGAGTCGCGAAAGGTGATTTTTGGTTTAAGGATTTTGTGGGTTTTCCGTGCTTTTGTGTTTTGTTGTTTTTTCAATGTTTTTTTTTTTTTTTGCACACTTACATTCAGCCCAGACAAAACTATTTGAAGGAAGCGGTAATAGGAAGATAACGGGAGAAAGTCTAAATACATTTAGCGGGGTTTACATTTACGGACGCTATCGGTCACGACTGGGCCAGCCGGGTGCTGGCAGGTAAATTCGTACATTTCGCCAACGGCTGAAATTCAATCGGGTATTCTGTGTGAGAAAAGTGCTGTTTCCCTGAGGCGGCTGAAAAAAAAAATGATTTCTAAAATCTTATCTTCCTGTAAACCTGCTGCACATGGAAACATTTTAACAATTCTGCGTGTCTTGCCGTAAAAAAGCGGGCAGGATCGCGCGTTAATGCTAATATGGAAGGATCACGCCAATGCGTATGGAGTGCAAGTGCCGTACGAGCGATACCGGCGCTACAACCAAACGGCCCACAGGATTTGCCCTCGGAGTTTCTTACACAGCCCTACTGAATGCGAATATTTATTTTTTATTTATAAAAGCCCCAGAGCCGCTTACTGTTGCAACGCGTATGCAGTCCCCTTTTGGTGTGCAAACGGCGAGTTCCTGTGACGAACGTGTGTCACACGGGCGGGGAGGGAATCGCTAACGGTGCTAAATGTTACGCCACCGTACAGTACCCATCCCACCCCTTCACTTCCATTTTACGGTGCAACCACTCAATCATTTATTCGCCTCGAGCCACCACCGCACCAGAACAGGCTTCTGGACGGATTGGAATCCCGGTCGCGACGCTGCTGCAAACATGCGCTAAAAAACCCGCCCCGTGCTATTAATATTTTGCTCTAAAATTAGAACTACTCACACACACACGCACACACGCACACGCAAGCAGAATTGATGAGCTACTTGTAGCGATTTATTTACTGTTTTTTTTTCTTTCTTCTCTCTTTCTCTCGCTATGCCACCCCACAAACGGCCCTTTCAGAGGCCCTACGGGCGCTGGGCCGCTGCCCATTTCCTTTCGCATCAGCAGCGTGGCATCGAGAGCCTTCGGAAAACCGGATTCCCGGGCTCCTTGCAAAGTGTGCTGCAGCCAGTTATTATTAGTTAAAGATAGTTAATTTAAATCATCTTCGCCCGGCATTCTTCCCACGGACGCCGGTATTTATTATTTTTTCTCAACCAGTAGTAGTTGGGAGCACTTTTTTTTTGCTTTTTTGTTTGTTTGCGTGTTTGCTTTTTATTTTCTCCGGTTAAGCAACAGTGTTTACATTTAAGGTAAACACATCTACGCTCCACAAACACAAGCAAAGTCACAAATATTAGAATAAATGGATCATACAAAAATGAATACACTTTCCACGTTAATATCCACAGCTTGCGTTAAACTAATTTAAAAATAAATAAATCAAAACGCCTTTTCTAACATGGCTACTACCCTCAAGCTGAGAAAAGATTGGTGATAGCCAGTTGTGTCCAAAGTTGTGATACTCTGACTGACAAGCTGAGCTTAATGCCGGCGCAAGCACCATCATGATTTTTCTAACTGTGAACAGTGCTGCAAAATGCCACTGCTTCAGTCACCTACACTGAAATGAAGCTCATATCAGCTCACAACTGAGATGATCAGAGGTGAAACTCAAACAGTTGGTGGATCAATCACATGCTTGATGACATTTTGTTTAGCACCCAACTCTTGATAACTCATTTGGTCACGACATTTTCTGTCGGCGATGTTCACAACATTCTTGGAACATACTTGGCGTGTGGTCTCAATCAACAAAATAAGTATGCTTTCTCGCTCTGCTTTGATTGTCTGTCGATTGAAAAAGAGCGAGAAAACATGCTCATTATGTTTTTTAAAATCACTCGTAAGCACCAGTATCTTCCATGACTATCGTGATGATCACCGACAGAATATGTCGCGACCAATTGACTGACCAAGAGTTGGCTGCGCAAATTGTCACCAAGCATGTGATGGTCGCACCAACTGTTTGAGTCTCACCTCCGATCATCACAGTAAGGCTCGTGACGCTGACATGATTTTGTTTCCGTAGGAATTTTTCATGACCATGTCAGTGACATTTTGCAGAACTGATCACAGTAAAAAAGTAAAGTAACACAGTAAAAGTCATGACAAAATGACTGACCAAACATTGGTTGCTAAAATGTCAACAAACATGTATTGGTCACACCAACTGTTTGAGTATCACCTCTGATCATCACAATTGAGTACGTTATGCTGATATGGATTTTGTTTAAGTCAGATTTGTTTTATGACACTGACAGTGACATTTTTCAGCACTGGTGACAGCAATGCTGTGCCATGGAGCGATGCTGCAATGCTGGAAAACAATCAGCTCGCGCCACACGAAGTCGATATTGATTAAAGCTGACCAGGTTGGATTGTGTAATGAGCATTGCATCGATCGCAGCAGGCAGGCAACGTACCCAAAAAACGCCACAAAGAGCCAAGAAAAGGAGCAAAGGAGAGCGAAAGAAACCGGGCAAACACGGATCATCAAACCTGAGATTGCCGGTCGTGATGCTGGTTTGGGGCAGTGGAAGGAACCAACCGCGTATACTGACCGCAGTCAACAAGCGGAAGTTCAAGGGTAAAGTTTTACGAAAAGCTCGCCCGTCCCGGCAGAGCAAATAAATGACCTGGCAGGAGCGGAGTAACATATCCGAGGCACGAGAATGTTACACAGGCCGTAGCGAATATGAGTCGCTCCTCCGAGGGCTGGCCAGTTGGTAGGCTTGCTACTGTAAACTGCCAAAGGATCGCACCGAGGGTGTAGATTATTATTAGAGCTTAGACTCAAGTTCCAAGTACGAAGTACGCTTGTACGATGTCTCCCTTCCCCGGGTTGTGTGGCTGTACCGTCATATCGGCGTGATCAACCTAGACCGAGACCGAGACAGAGCATAGTCCCTGGTGTGCCGTGCGCTGGGGGACGGCTTGCACACTGCCGCACACAGAAGGTATGGTGTAATCGCGTCTTCCATTGACGTGATTTAAGGGTAATAATTCGCGTCCCGCGTCCTGGCAAAACCCCGCATGCCGTTTGCCGAGACCTGGAGCTTGGTAAACAGACCTCCACCATCACACCCGGGCGCACCAACCGGGCATCAGTTTCCTTGCCTCGTGGACTGCGGTTGGTGACTACTACACGCCCAACCAAAGGGAGAAGACGCTGGAGAAAGAAAACGAAACCGGTTACGGACGAATGAAACGGACCCACACGGAAGGCAGCATAAGCCTCCCCGGGAAATGCGGGAAAGGGAAGGAGGGAAGGAGACTGCAGCTTCCGCGAAAGATGTCACTGAAGACGTAACAGGAACACACAGGGAACTGCATCACACCATTCTTACGGCCCGTGGTATGCGTCGGAGCCGTCCGTAAGTGTTTGGTGCCGCCCAGCCCATCTCCAGGCGGCATTTTCTCCTTTTTCGAATTGGACTTTACTTTTCAGCGCGTGTTATCTTAAAGCACTGTAAATGGCTTTTTACTAGCGCAAAGCAAACGGTCGCCGGTCAGCGACGTCTGCTGCAAAGCCAAGGGATGGGGATGCGATCGCGCGGCCCAATCGCTCCTAAATCCCAGGTGCTAGATCTTTGTCTGGCCATCGGCTGCAGAGATGCAGAGATGGGAACGCCTTTTATTACACAAGAATACCCCATACATTCAACACACACACTCACACACGCAGGTACACATCCAACACGGGGGGGGGGTTAGCAAAGGGAGCCAGCAAGAACAGAGGGCCCTTGGTGGAGAGTGTGGATCGGGTAACATGAACCTGGCGCCGTAAATTTAAATTCCTGCAAGATTCCTCCTTTGTGGTCTTGCACGAGACGCTGGCCTCTTGTTCGCATTAACCAGTGTGTGTGCGTGTGTGCGCTGGGTACTTATGCAGTACAGTGCATAACTTTTTTTTTCTTTCGCCCCTCTACATTTTCTCGATCCATTTTTCCACCTCCGTTCCGCAGCGCGCAGGTAATCGTTACTTCTGTGTATGAGCGTGCAAATTGTTTTTACTTTTCTGGAATGTCGCGGCTTTTCTTCGAACCGTTTTGCAGAGGGCGAGCGAAAAAGATCGCAAATTTCTCATTCCATCATCTTCCCCTCTTGCCCGTATTCCTACTTCCTAGGGCGGCAGTGGGTTGAGGGGATGAGCGATGTTTATGGAGAATATACTCGCCTGACCGTAGGACATTGGCATGGGCCGGTGGTAATTTCGCTCAAGCGTCCTTCACTTATTTGACAACAAACTAATCCTGCTGTAATAATTTGCACTATCAAGTACTGCAGTAATACACACAAACACTCACACATACACAGGTACATAACAAACATGCTTGGAACAATGCACGAACGAAGCGCTATCCTGCTTGTGTATGCTTGTACCCCAGCTGCATCACAAATAGCTAAGCCCATAATAAGCGACTCAGGCAGTACGCCTTGACCGACTACGGTTGTTTGTAACAAATATGAAGAAGAATAAGAAGAAGGAGGAGGAAGTACACCGTGCAACAACAACAAAAAAGGTCACAAAACACATACTCAATGAGAAGTTAAGCAGAACCATCGCGATCAAAGGAAATGTCTTACATTATTCAAGGTTCATGAAAATTCCCGTTCTCGCTAAACCATTTTAATTAAGTCGGGTTCATTGTGCGAGATTCTTGGACCCGGACTGGGCGCAGCTGATGGAATCAGTGTTGCTTGATGAAAGCGTTCTGTGTGTGTGTGTGCATGTGTACTTGTCTTTTTTTTTTTGCAAAAGCTCTTGACCGCGCCTGGGCGCGATGCTAGGATATATGCTCACGGGCTGGGTTTAGCGCAACGGGCAAGGGAAATGAATGGAAATTAACAGCTAGCGGGTTCCGGCAATGCGGGAACAAAAGAAAATTGCGCGAAAACTTGCGTGCGGGAAAGGGCCTTTTCCACTCTCATTGTACACATTTTTCACACACTTCCGTTATCAACGGTCATCGGAAGGAAACTGCATATATTTCCGACCACTGCTCTGGTGCGCTCCGCGTGTTTTTTTTTCTTCACATCGCCACTTTGTATTCATGTTGTTAAAACCCCACACACTTCAGCATCAAAGGGATACCCTACACACACACACACACGGGCACGTTTTGAGCCAGTAAAAGCGCCTTCAAGCGTGACAAGCTCAAAGCGATTTATTTCGCTAGCAAAGCTCCATGTCCGAGCGCGTAACGGATTCGCGCGGAAAACGGAACCAAACAATTGTTTTCTCGGCAGAGCATGTCAAAAAAATATCTTTGACAAAGTAAACAAATAAACTTACACTTAAATAAAAGCTTCCTACTGGGAACGAGAGAACGAAAAAAAAATGATAGAGCAACCAATTTGGCGGCTGTTGACTTAGTTGTGAAACAAACACCCAAAAAAGGCTCGAGAGCAATTCGTTGGCTCGCGCAGAGGATCTCATCTTCATTCAAGCATCGTTTGAAACTCCTTCCGCCCGCTAGAAATAGCTACGAAAAGTGGTAGCAAGCCTCCAGTGGGTGCACAATCCACCGCCGCCATCTGAACGGTTGAATGGTTGAACTAAATTTTCCCGCCACCAGCTGATTGCCAATTCGCCATCGATTGCCGAGATTTACTCTCGGCTGCGATTGGCAAAAAAGTGGCTCCTCAAACGCGGCTACGAGCTTTTTTTCGAGCTTCATTCACATGATTGGCAAAACCGATCGAAAGTGAAATCATCGTCGACTTTCGCTCAGCAATCGGTAGTGCAGACCCACCGAAAGCTGTGAAACGATCCATTATGCAAGGGTACACTCGACATGTTTTACGCATTACGATAAATTGATGTCATTTTAGTGGGTGAAGCTTGCGAACTTCGATACCGAGTGCCAATACGATGTTTGGGTGTTGCATTGTTCAAAGAAGAAAATTCGGACCAAAATCATGCGGACACATGAGAGTACGCTAACCCAAATTAGTTGCATGTTACATGCGCATACATGCAGATATAAGATATATGCACAAAGCATAGCTATTTTGTCGCTTCATTTGTAACCAATTGAAAAGCAATCTATTAGAACCAATATTTTGTATCCTTTCAACACGGGCATGCTTTTCTACACCATTCCATTATTAGATAGAATATTGACATCCGCGAGCAAAAGGTTCGTCGCTTGTACTCACATTTAACATGACTTAAAACCACAGCAAAGGGAAAACAATTACTCACATTAGATAATATGCTCGTATCGACACCCATGTTGCAATTAAATCGATTCAGGCAGTAATAACAATATTCTTTAAAAACAATCATTTTAACAACGTATTAGCACCAGTGGCATTGAGTCCATTGCAGTATTTTTTACAGTAACAGAACAATCACACTGAGAAAGAGTTCGTCGCTTCTACGCACATTCAACATTACTTTAACGCCCGTAACTTATTCGAGCATAATTTGTAGCACAACATAGATCAGAAAGAACAGGCAGCAGTTGCACTGAAGAAAAAGAGCGAATTGTTACATATTTTTTACAAAATCTGTACAACCCTGTGATGAACTACTCCAATTAACAAATTAGCGCATTCTGCGTGTATAACGACCCCCTTTTAATTGAAAAATGACCAGGTTAAGCGGGTCGTTGTACACTGGTAGTAACTTTTAGATTACAGTCTTTCCCCGTGTTACGCGAATGATGCGTTCGGGAGACATTCGTGTATTTAGTCTGATTTTCGCTTATGTCGAAAATCGCGTTAATTAACCAAAATATTGTTGGTAAATGGTTATTTTTGATTAAAATTAGTACTGTTATGCACTTAATTACATATATAATACAAATCGTTTAGAAGATTACATTATTTTTGTCTTTTCAACGATTTCAAACATCTAAATTGTACTGATTTGTCTTATCAACTGTCAAAAATTTTAAAATCGCGTAACTCGGGGAAATACTGTACACCTGATATATCACATTAGATTGCATACGCAGATAGTCTGGTGCATGGGTATCCACAAAGATAACACTGGAAAAACAAGGAGTGTTGCCAGTGCATAAAGAAAAACTAAGAGGTTTGCAAGCTGAAGAAACAATTGATGTCACTGATTATATAAATTTGTAATTCATTTTGGTCACCTGAACAAAGTTGTTTTTGTTATTTAGTATTAAACGTAAGAGACATTTTTTCCTAAAATTGGGGCCTTCACGAATCTAGTCAGTTTTTTTTTTTTTGACAGTTGGAGGCTGAAATCATGTTACACTTCATACAAAACCACACACAAAACTAGCCTGCAATTTTCAGCCTAGATTATTTCAGCCTCAAAGTTAGAATGTGATTCGAGTACCTGTTCGAAAAAATGGCAAAAGAATGGTGGTATTTTAATTTATCCCAAGGTCCATTAAAGAGATCTGGTGATGGGACCCAGAATATAAGTGTATGTAGTCCAGGTGGTCTCATAGCATGTTTTTTTATAACCAAATTTGAATATCACTTTTTGACATGACGGGTGAAAACTTTTGTTCAAACAAGCTTTCTGAGGGCTTGACAAATACACAAAACACTCTTAAAATCTTCATTCAGAAGCAGAAGCGACAAAAAGCAGCCTTCAAAATTCATACACCTCGGGATAAGCACACCTGTATACAATACCCACTTTGATAGCTGCTCGAAAACTGCTATACAATGCATACAGCTGACATGTTGAAATTTTAGCCTACGATCTAAAAACGGAAAGGGGCCAATTGTTAATAAGTTATCGATGGTGTCGTTATACACGCGAAAATACGGTATACAGTCTTTTCCCGAGTTCCGCGGTTCTCGACTTACGCGGATTCAGGGATACGCGGTTTTCTAAATTTGATAGATCAAATGTCAAACTAGTAAAATTTGCTTCAAGAATTGCCCAATGCAGTATAATTTACATTTTTACTAATAAATTTAATCCACTTAAAAGCCAAAAATATCAGAATTTTCTGCACGAATCGTATCAAATAAATGATAATGAGTAAACAAGTACTAAATTGAATCAAAAATACCGAGTAATAAATTGTATTTTGGCGGAAAACCACGAAATTCGATTTACGGTGTCATTCAAGTTACGCGGATTCCTCGGGAACGCACAAACCGATTAAATCGGGTACAGACTGTACATTCGTTAAATGTACCTGAGCCATAGCCACAATATTGTATAGCATACATAAATTAAAATTGATTTTGTAAACAGTAAGACAATTTAGCACCTGGACTGATTTTTTTTTCGCTTTTAAATTTATGATTGGTTCGTATAAGAAAATAATTTTGGTGATGTTGGCACGATATCGACCTCGTGCGAGATCTGTCAGGCGAATATTGACGTATATCGAGCTATCTTGATAATAGCTCGAATAAGTCACAATAAATCAATAAATAAGAATACGAAAATACGAGACAGCTAGATCTCCAACATTAGGGCCAATTAGGAGAAAGTTCATCTACGGTCAACTTTAGGGCAAACAAGGTCAAGGAGATCAGCTGATCGAGTAAAATGCCGCCATCGTAAAAGAGACAGTATCAAACTTACATAGAAAGAAGAAAGACTATTTTTTGAACTGTGCAATAAATCCTACAAAAGCCAGTTCTAAGAAAGTCTACCAAGCTACTCATAATAAATAGATAGCTACATCCGTAGCAACAGGTGATAATAGTCGTTAGAATTAGGGCTTGGCTGGAATGTTTAGATAATGCTAATTAATAAGATCTCTTCATTTCAAAATGCAGGAAAAAGTAATAAGTCTATAAATAAATTAATAAAATAAAAATAGTAATAACTGTACTTGCAGCGGATAAAAGGTAATCAACAAGAAACATACCTTTCAGTTTCGTCATCTCGATCGCAAACATGTTCAGCGATATTAGCTGTAGCAAACGATAGCTGGTCACAGCGATGGGTGTGACCTGCACCAACACGCGAAACTCGCGCAGCATCTGCT
The DNA here is from genome assembly GCA_000473525.2 of Anopheles melas. Taxonomy (NCBI): domain Eukaryota; kingdom Metazoa; phylum Arthropoda; class Insecta; order Diptera; family Culicidae; genus Anopheles; species Anopheles melas. Next base: position 4,754 of record KI919568.1, on the reverse strand, counting down.
GTGCACATTGGGTAAACGATTCCATGCTGTAGAATAAAAACAAAGCGCACAGTTTTAGCAATCTACTACTCGGTTGCAGTGAGAGCTAGCCGTTCTCGAGCATCATCTTACCCCGTCTTAGTGATCAATTTACCGAGCACATGCAAAAAGCTTATGATAAACCGTTTGTTTAGCTCGATCGAGCCGAGCGTCTGCAGCTCCTCTTCGTCGCTCGTATCGGACGAATGGCCGGCAGCGATGGGATACAGTGGTCCAGTCCGGTGCACACGCGATCCACCCTCCGGATGTATCCAGATTTCACGCCGCAGGTTGCCATCGAAACGCTGCTCCTTTTCCTTTCTCCTTGCGCGCAGTTTGTCTTCGCGCTTTCGCTGATTGTTCTCAAACTTAGCGAATTGCGTAGCGCGCGACGCACATTAATAAAAACATACGCAAAAAAAATGCGGAAATACGCATTAATAAAAACATGTTACTACAGATAGTTTACATACGTGTCGGGACAAACACATGGAGCCGAGTTTGTTTTACGTGCTACGTCTAATACACTAGCCACTCACCACTAATTTATACTACAGATTGCCCGTTTCGATTGTTTGCCAACGTTTGCAGTTAGTAAGCGTGATGAAAAAATAGGGTAACTTGAATTAAACGCCCTTTTAGAGACTTTTTTGGTTTCTGTTTTGTTTTATGTTTGTTTGCTTCGATTGTTTATGATTACAGGAATTTGATTTTTCTGCCGTAAAACAGTTTTACGTAAAATGTAAAAATGATCGTACGTAAAAAGCGTTTCTTAGGTTATCCGGTGAAAGCCCATTTTTTTTTTCAAACAAATGTATGTTATTTTTGACAAAATGACTTAATAGTAATGTTTCTACATTTTCTATCCATACACAAACAGTACAAAGGTACCTTTTTCTTCGTTTCGTTGAACAAATCCATCAGACTCTCCCTTGCTGATTCGAACGGGTTGGACGACATCAGGCTACGCATGTAGAAATAAACTGCGTCGATTTTACGTTTCTGCAAAGATGCGTCAGCAATGTTTTTTTTATATTATTTTATGCAGCTCTACAACAACGATCATAGGTAAACCTTACCGCATACACCGACAGCAGTGCAAGCTGATTGTACGGCCTCCCATTCTTAGGCAGAATCTGTTGCGCTTTCACGTACCACTGTTTGGCTTTGCGGAAGTTATGACCACCGGTGATTTGTTCGCGGTACCTGGCAAGATCGCCCAAAAACAGGAATATTTTCTGGGACGCCACAAGCGCCAGCGCGTAGCGCAACCCTTTCGTGCTCGTTGCCGCATTCGCACCGATAAAATGCTCCAGACTGAACCGGTGCTCGCGCTCGAGCAGCGTCAGCAGCTGCTCGAAGTAAACGGTACCACTTTCCACCACCTCGAGCGCACGCTCCTGCAAGTACTGTTTCCACTGCTCGTCCTGCGCTTCCGACAGCTGCTTTCGCAGCTGCTCGATGATGCCGTAGAACAGCATTTTCCAGAAGTGGTGCTCCAAATTCACGTCCTGGGCAAAGCGCATCTCCCGCACCAGGAACGTTTGCAGCAAATCCTGCAGCCCACGGCGGATCTGCTCGTACCGGGCCCATTCAGCATACAAATTGCCGCTCTCGATGAGCTCCTGCAGCTGTGCGTCCGCTTCTACCACCTTGTAGATCAGCTCCTTCTGGCGCAACAATTTTGCTTGCTGCCCGTCCGGATTGTACCAGGCCGGCCCGCCCGCCAGCTGATGTCTGCCACCGTCTCGACCTTCGTCCCGTCTCAAGCTGTCGCGCGCATCGCGCTGCTTGCTTGCCCTTGACTGTGTTCGCATAACGACGATCGGCTGCGACGGGTTTTTGGGATCGAACAGCAGCTTCGTTTCGCACCCGCCCCCACGCTCGGCTGCGGCGACTGTCGAGCTCGCACTGTTCGGTGACAATCCCGACGGGATAACTAACACGCCCGGGCCTTTCTGTATCCCGATCGAGCTTTCAAACTGTTTCGTCATCTCGGCAATCGCTCGCTCGGTATGGTCGTTCAGCGGAGCGGCACCATCCGCCGGGGCTACTGCTGTGCTGCGCCAGTCGCTACCGTCCGTGTCGTACGGTATGTCGCCCACCGGTCGGTTCATGCTGTTATCCCGGCTACGATTGTTGTAGCGTTCGCGGGCATGCTTTTGAAAGCGGCCACCCGACTCATAGGCCCGGTCGGTGCTTGCATCTCGATAGTGCCCGCGACGATTGGCACCGGAACGCGAGTAGGGGCGCTCGGAGCTGTTCTCGCGGCTTACATTGGACGATTGCGAGTTGCGTCGGCTGCGGTTACCGACGCGTTGCTGGTAGGACATTTTAATTTCATCGTAATAATCGTTTCTTGAGCGGGAAGTACTGCAAAAGAAAGGGAAAAAATATTTCATTATGTTTTGTGTGGCTGTTATGAAGGTTTTTTTTTGTATTTAATCGCAAAAAAATATCTGCTTATTCATACAACAAACTTATCCATTTCACATTTTTCTTTGCACAAGACACAGGTAATGAGTTATGAAAATATGTTCGTTTTCCAAATTACAATTTCAATGCTACTACTAATATTGAATGCATTTATTGTTTATGTTGATTGTGCAATTTGAAGCTTTCAATGCTATGTTTTAAAGATTTCCACGTAACGCTCTCACAATCAATCAAGGTTAATTTTATTTTATTTGCAGGATTTTATTTTTTTATTGATTGGCTGGATATTTTTGTTTTGTTTTTTAATCTCAATAGAGAAAATCAATCCAGACCAATATTTGAAATCGAATTATGCGTCAAATCGTTCAGTCCCACTCTCGGAGAAGTTCTTAAATAACACTCACTCCATTGGAAGGCAGGAAAACAGATAAATAATTTCCTACCAGATGGCAAAAAACCATATATACCATATCTAAAATGAGATAGTCTTTCTACAGAGTGAATAATTATCATATAATGTTTAACACACATATAAACGTAAATGAGTATGAGCACTGGAAACGCTTTTTTTAATTAATTTCAGAGCATAATTTTTATTACCCTCGGTTCCGTTGTACAGTCGTCACAACTGTGTTGTACAACTTAATAACACAGAATCCACTCTGACTTCAACGAGTAGAGATATATCGCGAGTGTTGTGATTAACAAATACGATAAATCAGTTTTAAAATTTGTAATAAAGGAGAAACTTAAATCTAGAGCGAGTTAAGTCGCTCGTTCTATCACAATGGGTCAAAGTAGGCTAAGTTTTGTCGAAGCAAAGAAATGTAAACATTCGATGAGCAAATGCAATGCCGAGCATGTGCAATCGCTGTCGACTAACACATATGAGCTGCTATAAGACGATAAAAAAGAGCATTCAATGGACACACATATAAGGAAGCTTAGCACGACTAGTAATAGCGTTAGTATTCCTCTAATCAATATTGTGTGTAAATCATTAGGCAAAGTGAAGGTGGCGAAAAGGATTCAACGCAGGAGTAGTGTTGGGTTTTATGAATCTTTTGTTGAGCTGCACTCATATGACTCTTCAGGGATGAGTGATTCCCATCTGGAATCGAATCTCTGAAGATTCGTGAAACTCTAAAGATCTCTGAAGGTTCTTGAATCTCCATAGATTCAAGCATCTCGTAAGATACATTCATCTTCCAAGATCCATGAATCTTTAGAGATGTATGATAGTAATAACACCAAAGTGAACTGTCACACATATCTACTGGCGGAAGATCGCATTAGTAAAATAGTACTAAGCGGTCTGTTCAATATACCCAATGAAGGGGTTAAAACAGTGCTGAAAGTTGAGGGTATTAATCCGGTGGCAGCGAAAAAGATAATTCGCTATAGAAAATATGACGAACACGCAACCTATCTCCCTCACTTCCCCAAACGAAGCGTAGATCCTGCAAAGCCGCGTTGCATTAACGCACTTGATCACTGTGGAATTATTACTCCACCAGACAAGGTCCAATGCAGTGTAAACGTATGTAACGCAGTGTAAAAAAATAGAAAAAAACAATTGGTGTATGATATCAAGCAATACAGAACAACAATTAATTAACAATGTTGTTGTTCTGAGTTATTATCATCCAAGCAATGTTCAAGATTGGTAATTCCTATTATTTAAATTAATTGTAATAGTAGTAGGGTAGTTAGATCTCGCCAGCTGCTGCAAGCGCACGCTGGTGTCAACATAATTTTGTTGGACGTAAAATCGGGTGCTTTGTAGGGAACAATCAAAATGATCGTATAAATGGAGCATGGCATATCTTGATTTTACCAGCTTTTAACGGCTTCATGATATACAAGCAGACGTATATCCCATTTGAAGACTTGCGCTAAAATACTTTTTGGAAAAGACAGTTTTTGCTTTCAACAGGATTCTGCTCACGCCCATAAGGCTACAATCGTTCAGTAACAAGGCGTAAGAAGAATTGGCCATATTTCAGAATGACATATCATGCTAAAAAATATTCAGTTTCGGCTGCATTGCTTAGATTTATTTAGATTTACATTATTACGGCTTCGGCCCAGTTCGTGATTACAAGTCAAAGTGATAGCACGTTAAACACAAACAACCCAGTGAATAGCTCCAAGCAGAAGGCGAAACAGAATGGCCGCGAAACAAAACGCTACTTTTCGGGTAGATTTTTCGCAGATACCGAAAAAACCATCCAGGGCTGAAGCGATTAAATTTCTAACTAATGTATTAAAGGTGGAAACAGATAAACTAGAGAAGGTAC
>KI919567.1:48884-52265 GCA_000473525.2 Anopheles melas | reverse complement strand
GTGTGTGTGTGTGTGTGTGTGTGTGTGTGTGTGTGTTTGTGTACACAAAACCCAATGCAATGATAGCAATGAACAGCAAAAAGTCAAACCCAAAACATGGCAACACTTGGGAGGATCGCTTTTTTGTTTCGGAGAAAAACCACACCTAAACCCCTAAACAAAGGTGCAAAGAGGCGTGGGAAAAAAAAGAAAAGGGAGTTGGAGAACAAATTTTATTGCTAGAATGAACTTTTACCTTCTGGTCAGGTTTTCTTCGCCTCGTACCCCGGTTTACGTGGGAATGAAATTTCCGCAGCTGTGGGTATTTAACAAGTGGTACTTTCACCTAGCCCAGGGGGTTGTTTTGGCCACACACACACACACACACACTCACACACCCACTGCAAAAACAAACAAAAAAAAAACGGTGGCATTGTAATGTTGATTACCTGCGAGTGGGTGTTTTTACTTTCAATTGCCGGTTTTGGTGGACGGGCATTCATCCTTAATTACACAATGTGCGCAACAAATGAACGGAAAACGTGTTGATGATTCCTTTCCCTCAAGCCCCCACGCGATCGAGTGGGATCGCCCACCTTTTCTGTTTGTGGGTTAAAAGGGGTAGTTCTTTTTTTTTAGAAAAGCAAACCAGCTACAGCTGTCATTTTTTGTATTTTTAAACCACTTAACTTCCCCCCTCCCCCCTCCCCTGAAACTAGGATAGTTTCCTTCCACACACACACACACACACACAAACGAGCGCAAAAAAGCCCCCGGAAAAAAGGCCATACAAATCGATAGAAAAAAAAACTCCTGTGGGATGGTTTTAAAAACAAAATAATAAGTGCTAACACGATATGGCAGGGCGTGGTCGTCTTTACGCGAGCACGCTCACTGTGGGACGGTGGGCCCGAGTTTGTAAAATAGGTTGAATTTAAAACAATTTCCGAACATACCGAACCGAAGGACAAAAACAAACAAAAAAGGAAGGAGAAACGAAAACGGTGGGCCTAATTGGTGACTTGTGTCCCCTTCCGGGGAGGAAGAATAGGGCGTGGAGAAGGGGTTAAAGAAACACATACACACAAAAACACACACACACACACACACACACACACACACACACAAAACACACACACAAGGAAATGGTTATAATTAAAGTGATGAAGTATCTGAAATAATAAATATTATTGATAAAAAAGTGACAAATTGGGGTTGTTGATGGTTGATGTTGTTTTAGGAATGAAAGAATGCAGATGTCAATGTCAATTTTTAGACTCGTTTACTAAGATAAGTTAATGAGCTAGGTAAGTATAAAGTGTGTAGCATATTCTATCATCTATTTATCATACCAATAAGCGTTTGTTTAACATTGCCCAAAAGGCGTTTTATTCTTTTATAGGGGAAGGTAGGTAACGTCGGACACGTTAAGGAAAATGGAAGTAAAAATCAAGGGATGGATAAATGCTATGACCATGAAAATGTACATACATTATCTTACACTCATGTTTTATCAGAACATGTGTTGAAACTTTTGTGTTTCTATCGATTTTTTTTTGTTTTTTCGTACAGTTTTGAAATGTTCGGGTAAGACGGACACCTGATATGGGAAAGATGGACACCATAAAGGGTAAGATGGACCCCTATAGAAAACGCTGGAAATTTAAGAGGTTTATAGTATTTCAACATATCATATTGCTTTCCCCGTCGTGGTACGTACAAAATCCAATTTTAGACCAATTGCAACGGCGTTTCATTCATTCGATAATTTAGGAATTGTAAGTGCCGCTTATATGCAGCATCTAAAGCATCTAAAGCATTATTGAATAATCGCGAACAAACAGCTGATGTTGCTCCAGCTTACAGAACAACAGTCTAGAACTTCCATTTAGGAAATTACTTCGCGAAAAGTCCACGACCCCAGTAGTTTTTGATGGACTTGTTAATAACTAAAGCCAATTTTTCCACCATGTCGAAATTAACCATTTTGATATTTGTAATCTCATAGAATCTCTCATCTATTCCTGAACGAGGTCATATCAATGCTTCATATTTTGATTGCTTAAAGTTGTTCAAATCGTGACAAGATATTGGATTTCGTGAAGCGCCTCGTCAACGTCGAGCAAGTAATCTTCATCATCATCATCATCATCATCATCATCATCAACTTCAGTTTTCTTAATTCACTTCAACTGTATTAAAAAAATCACTGAACTTGCGTCTCTTGGCGCGATGGTAGAAAAAGGTCGATTTTCGTCTTCGTGTCCGTTTTAAAACCTCGCGCAAATCCGATGGCGGCCATTTCACTTAACTTGCGTAGGTTCATCCGTTGCACGCGAAGCTCCTTCGGGATGAACCATTTCTACTCTCGCTATTTCGCCCATGTTTACTTCGCCTGTGCTACCTGTCCCTGTCTCTCTCTCTCACTTCATCACAACGCAACTGTCAAGCTGGAGCCGCTGTTGATAAACAACACCATGCTTTCTCTAATTGCTGATTGATTTATATCTTCCAAATACTCTTATTTAAGATATTTCATTCAATCGATCCATCAGCAATTGATATAAGAAGTAAAATAAAGCAACGAATTCGGTGTCCATCTTTCCCTACGACTAAGTGACCGTCTTTCTCGGTTTGGTGTCAGGATGTTTAAACCACCAGAAAACAAGATTTTTTATTGATTTTATTCTCGTTCTTCCTCAAGTTTTTTTTGCTTTATAATTACGACTATTCAAAATGTAATGTAATGTGAAATGTACATTATTCTATTAATTGTAAAATAATGTAACAAAACTTCCAAAAATATAAACAATAGTAGTTGTAGAGCTTAAGACCCGCAGTAATCAAATTAGATCCACAGGGGTGCGCAAGATTAAAAAATTTATTTTGTTCGCGTATTTAATCAATTGCACCTATATTCTGCCAACAATGTTCTCAAATGTGTTGTTTTACTTTCAGTTTGGATGCTGCATTGTTGAATTTTTCAAAAATTATGAGAAGTGTCCATCTTACCCGCAGTGTCCGACTTTACCTACTTTCCCCTATCATTTTCTAAACCACAAGCTGGCTCCTTGATACTTGAATCACTCATGATTTGTAGTGGTATAGTTCAATTCTCGGTTTGTTATTTTGTTGGGATTATTAAATACAGCAAAATAAGTTTTCTTATAATTTCAAAAGGCTGACAATGCTTCAAACAATGTTTTCAAAATTCCTAGCCACGATTTAACCCTCCGAGGTTTTAATGATTTTAAACACAATTAAATCATACCGAAAGCTTAACTTCAGCACGTCCGCCCGTGCGCTTAGCTCATGTCGCACCAAAAGAAACCAAAATAATATTCCGCTTTTTTGGTTATTTTTTTGTTCACCCAAGAAACAAACACAACTTTGATCATAAAT
>KI919567.1:33884-46384 GCA_000473525.2 Anopheles melas | reverse complement strand
ATGGACCCGTTGGGTGACGAGTTCAGTTCGGGGATTGAACCTATTTTTACCCAACGCAACTCAAACTCGCTAAACATGGTTTATGGTGTATTGCACCTACCGCAAACATTGCACCAACTGAACCAACGTGTACCTTTCGGGACGACCCGCACGACTCCGACTCACTTACTGATGGCCCAATACTAATGCAAGTGCTTAAACGCTTTATGTTAGGAGTTGTAGCTTTGATGTTTTCTATGTTCTTCATTTAAGATACGTTCTACGGGAATCACCTCAACATCGTGCATCCATGCTTGTCACCATGTCCACTCTTGATTCCAATTTCCTTTGAATACCGTTCCATCGTAGCTATGCCATGGAAACCAATTACATCCAATAAAACTCTTATTAGAACCCAACCTACCCGTGAAAATACCGTTTTTACCGGGTAAATACCCGTGGATTTATTCCCCAAATTTGAAAACACCCGATTTGGTACATCCCTGCTCACAATATTCCAAACTAGCACCATATCGCCTTCATTTCCCATCTAGAAGCAGATTTTCTTTCACTTGCCATTTTTTGCACACTTGCTAAAAATTCTATGCATAAAACAGTAATAAATTGCACCAGCTCTATGCACTAGCTCTATCGACATTGTTGCACTGCGCTGAGCAGCCGCGCGCAAACCATCGATCCAGCAAATCAATCAGCCAAAACCGTTTTACCCACGGAATTGACTGTCGGAAACAAATGATTACCGCCGTTTCGGGAAAGTTCTTGGCAGGAGTCAATCTTTAGCGCTTCGGTTCGGTTCCGCAAAAGCTGAACCGAATGAAGCAAGCGTTAACGGGTTTCGAGCTGCTGCACAAGCTGCAAAAGCAAGTGTATCAATTTGTTGCTGACGACGTTGACGTGCCCGCTTCCTGCAAGTGTCTGCACTTGACCTTCGCAGACTTTTTGCGCAGAAATCAATACAAAGGAAAATTGATTTTTCATATCGAAAGGGTTAGCAGGAAGGTTACTCGCTCCTTTTTTCGGATGAAAGATTCCGGTAGCAACCGGAGGAGGGGGGGGCGGGCGTTTAGTACCAGTCGATGAAAGAAAATACCTCAAGTGGTTACGGTTCCTACCCCCCCCCCCTCCCCCCCCCAAACCTTCGTTCGTGGAAGGAATGTGGCAGTGATGCAAGAGTGCTTTGGCATTGTTTTTTTTTTGTTGTTGTTTGCATTCCTACCGTGCAAAGGGTTTAGTAGGGTACCGTTTTTGTGCGGTTGAAAGACTCTCCGCATGAAGTGCTCTTGCTGTACTAAATTTTACATAAAAAAGGCAGACGAAGGGTAGATTATTTTGAAACAAGGGAATATATCTCACACTTTTCTTTCTTGTCAAAAACTAAATTCTGCATGTTATTAAAAAAAAATTGGTATAACACATCACTAAACACCCCACACCACTCACAACGCATCAGTGCGAAGGCAACACTAATTGAACTCAACATGCCGGCAATAAGCCGGCACAACCATGGAATGCCGGCGACCGAAACGACTGCTGATTAAATAATCTGAGCAGCGAAAGAAAAGTGAAGTATATAGCGGAAACAGCAGGGGAAGGCAGAAAACAAAAACACATTCCTTTAATCCGCCACCTCACCAAAAGCTGCTTACCCCCCCCCCAGGTTCTCTTCCGGTACGATTTGTACCCCTTTTCTTTTTGTTTTTCTTAAAAGCTTCCAAAAGAGTTTGTACACACTTTCGCAAAAAAAAATACGAAACAAAACAAACAAACAAAAATCACAATACAAATACCAAGCACTTTTCGACAACGACGACGACGACGATGCAGCAGTACACACAGCAGCGCAGCATCTAACATTTTCTGCGGAAAAGTTTTGTGCTGCGAGTCTGAATTAGTCAGCGTCAAGCATGGCGGCAAGGTTGATTTATTCATTATCTGCATAATAAATTTTGAAAAGTTTCTAAATTAAAATCACCCACGATTGCGAGAGAGAGAGAGGGAGAGAGAGTGAGATGGGGGAAAGGTGGTGGAAGGTATGGAGCATCCTGCTGGCTGCTGAAAGGCTTTCGCTTTCGCACGCGTTCGCAAAACTCCGCTCCAAATTTGTGCACTGATTCAGTGAGATGTTTTATGATAGTTTATTTATTACAATTAGAAACAAAAATCAATCTTAGAGGGTATACAGTTACAGGGTTTCCCACGATTTATTGGTTGGTTCCCATCAGTTTTTGGTGGGTTCCCACGAATTTTTGGTCGTTCCCCAGAATTTTATGGTCCAATTGTATTGATATTCAATCGGAAAATACCAATACATTATGGGAACGAACCAAAAATCTATGGGATACGATCAAAAAGTCATGCGAACTGACCAATAAATCGTGACAAACCGTGTAAAAGTTCTGTTTTCTGTACATTGCTTGAGTTAGTGAACAGGAAACTCTTGGTAGCGTGTCTTGGTAGTTCTTGCATAAGTCGTAGAGTTCTAACATTCAAACTTAAAATGCAGCAGCTGTTGTACTTAAACAAGCAACCGTTTCAACTAGCATAACGATAATGTGACATTTAAGCAAACAAAAAGCGAACGCGAGTGAACCGCGACGCGACAAGAAAAGCTTGGAAAACAACTAGCGAAGCACAGCACTCACAGCCAAAGCTTCTTCATTGCGCTTCGCGCTGAAATCGTGCTTCAAAAAGTTGATTCTTTACGCAAACATTGATGGCGACACACCCACCAACCAAGCCCCAGCCCGACAAGCGACCGGAGCAACAAAACCAAAAGACACAGAAAAGTGCAACGCTAGGAAAAGGACGAGATGTTTTGACCTATTTTTTTTTATTTATTTTCAACCGACATTCTTATTCTGCTGCACAGTTTGAATGAAGAAACAAACACACACAGCACAGAAGAGAGAGAAAAAAGAGTGCGAGCAAGAACTTGTTCGTTTTGCTGCTGCACACTTACCGAGGCCGGCTGCATCATTGGTCGGTGAATTGTTTTCCATCCCGGGCCACGGTAAGCACACGGATAGGATTGACATTTTGAATCCATTTTAAAAACTTTCCCCCTTTATATCCCATTCTTTTTGGTGTGTGTGTGTGTGTGTGTGTGTGTGTGTGTGTGTGTGTGTGTGTGTGTGTGTGTGTGTTTTAGCCTTTTTTGTATGCACCTGGCGCTGTGTGGGCCAAGCACGCCCTGCCATTCTATACGATGAATTGTCCCACAAGTAAAAGTTATCGTCCGGTTGATTGGTGTGCTGCAAACCGATTGAAGCAACGTTTGGAAACACACATTCACAGTGCAGACGCTCCGACGTTCGGAAGGAAAAAAAACTTTTGCTAACCCGAAAGGGAATGCGAGGAACGAAAAAAACAAAAAAATGAAGAACACTGAACCGGAGCAGGAAAAATTCACCACGCAAGAAATGAGGATCGTTAGTGGGTAAAGTTTTTGATATCGAATTGATAACGAGAAAAGTGAAAATTGTTGAGCAGGCGGTGGAGAGCGGGATTGTGGTGGTGCGAAACGTAGAAAGAAATGCATTCGTTTGCTACTTCTAGCGAAAAAGGGTTTTTTGGAAACGTTTGCTTCAATGTAACTGGCTTTGCTGAGGGTGTTTTTTTGTTGCTCTCCATTTTATTACTTTGGTAAGGAAGTTAGTATTTTTAACACTTTTTTCAACAGTTGAGCAGTTTTTGGAGAGTTCGTTGCATTTGCGGTTCTGTTCTGGCGGAAGGTAAAAAGGGAAGAAAGGGTTGAGAGCGATGGAAAATTGGGATGATCAGTGGTGCGTTTGGAATATAAATGTTTCTCTGATTGGAAAATGGATAAACGAGACAGGATGGTTATCTTTAACTTGAGCTCAGCATGGCTAGCAGATTGCAAGCAGTTGCGAAGTTAAAGCAATTTATAACAATTTTGCGGTACACTCGATCACTCCACATCATATACTATTACCGTTTATATGGCGTTGTTTAGGAAGGTTTGATTGAGGAACAAAATGTGGGTTTTTTTTTTGAGAGTATGATTCAAGTAAAGTATTGAGATAGTGGGGCTATTCCTGGTGCATATTGTTTGTGATTCCGTTTGAACATCTTGCAGCAAAATATTAATGAGATCTTATTAAGATTGGGGCCCTTCACGATTCTAGTCAGCTTTTTGTGTGGAGTTTGACAGTTGGAGGCTGAAATCATGTAACCGTAGCAATAGACGATGCGCAATCTCAGATTGCGCATATATTTATCTGTTAAACGGATCGGTTTGATATATTTATCTGTAAAAAAATATTTATATATCTCGGACATATAATCTTGAAAATTTATGCGCAATATTGGCGCAATTTTAAATTGTATAGAAATGACGTTTATAGCTCAGGGTTGGCTACGCGAAATGGCATATGTTTTGATGAAACGAATATATGCGCAATCTGAGATTGCGCATCGTGTATTAATACGGTAAACACTCCATACAAAGCCACACACAAAACTAGCCTTCGATTATCATATAGAATTAGATTCGAGTACCTGCTCGATAAAATGGCAAAACAAGGTGCACCACGGTGTTCACATTGATCCCAAGGTGCATTAAAGAGATCTGGTGATAGAATAAAGAATCAAAGTGTATGTAATCCAGGTGGTCTCATAGTATGTTTTTTATAACCAAATTCGAACGTCACTTTTTGACAGGACTAGTGAAAGCTTTTGTTCAAACAAGCTTTCTGGAGGCTTAACGAAAAGTCAAAACACTTTTAAAATCTTCATTCAGAAGCAGAAGCGATAAAAATAAGCCTTCTAAATTCATACACATTGGGATAAGCCCACCTGTATATTATGCTCACTTAGATAGCTGCTCGAAAACTGCTTTACAATGCAAACAGAGGACAGGTTGAAATTTCAGTCCAAAGTCTATATAATACAGAGGTCGATGCATAGCTCGATTTTGGTAAACCATTTTGAAAACTTGTTTTTGATAGTTAGATGAAAAAGTTTGTGAACGAATCCACACATCCAAACAATTTTTAGGGCCAATTGTGCTGTTTTTTTTTGCACAAAATCTAGTGTAACTATACATTTCCTTCTCATTTACGTGGCATGGAGTAGTTTTTAGCTTTGGACCTCTTGAGCTGCACATGATTTCGTCCTAATTTTGGACACTGATCTTATTACAATTGTACTATAATTCAATCTTTTCTTGATGTAGTCAACTTTTTTAAGTACAATGTTACGAACAAACGATGTAAAAATGACCGAAAATGCATTCAGACCACTGCATGTACAACAACTAAAACCTCAATGTATACTACGATGAAACTACTGAAGCTTTTTCATGCAGCTGTCAAAACTTTCCCACGCTTTTTGATCAAATGTTCTAGACGACTCGACCTCTGTATTATATAGACTTTGGCTGGTATTATTGAATCCGTTCGTAGCTAGAACGTACGGCGCTCACATGAAATTCTAGGGATGGCAACACATTTCATGAGCCCGGTCCTACAACGCCACAGTGAATAACTGTAGCAACCATCTAGTACGTTAGGAAAATGAGTGTCGGGACGTTCGCCGCCGCTACGAACGGATTCAATATATCAGAGCTTTGTTACAGTCTACGAACTTAAAACGGAAAGGGCTCCATTGTCGGTTTTCCATCGGAATCTTAAGTACCACATGAGATTGAGCGAACATCTCTTGTCAAAGAGGTAAGATGTGACTTTTATTCTTAAAACTGCATCATTATTATCTCAAGCTATCATTGCTTTCCGAGGCTTTTGTTAGAAACGTCATTAACATCTAGTCTGCTTGAATAGATTTCTACACTTTGCCATGTCATATTATCGATGTTTTCAATATCATAACCAGAGATAATGGATTGATAGAATCGTACTCTTATGATTCGTTATAATCTTAAACAGATAATTATGATGTACTTTTTACTACTTTATTTTGCTCTTTATCGTTTTCCATTTTAAATAATAGTATTCATTTCGTTATAACAAGTGTATGCGTCATTTCATTCGAATTGCCTACTTTTAGGCGCACAATTCTTCAATTAGCTTCCATTTACTATTACGCCACTAGGGAACGACTTCCTAAACGCTCTTCGAATAGGAATGTGCATAGGAATGAAGCAATACAATATTATTCATTACCTCACAGTGAACGATGTGAAACGATAAAATGTTTATTAATTTCATGTTCTTCCACTGAACAGCATAACGAGAGCAGCACTATGACATTTTTTCTCCTGCCACCCGAAAAACTAACCACTCACAAAAATCGCTAATAGAAAGAGCTACAAATTTCCCCTGACAGCAAATTGCATCCATTGAAGAAGAAAAAAAAAAGAAATGCAACCAACAGAGCAATACTTGCATGTTCCCGGCGTAATCCATAAGCGTAATAGCGTACATTACTGCAGCATCGCGCCTGCAATAGCGAAAATACTTCCCTGTGAAAAACGTCCATCGCTGGGTTACGCTGGGGTAATAGCGCCTGAAAAGCTCTATTCTTCCCGCTAGCGCCCTTCACCGGTGCTTAAAAAAGAGGAACAAAACAGCTTGACACTGATTCCGGTGGATGTGTTGCATCTGCTGCTGCTGCTGCTGCTGCTACCGGCTCTGGCTGCTGCAATCTCTTGTTACTCTGCACCAATAAGGGCCAGAACTTTTGCCCACCACTTCAACACATCCGCACGTAGCGAGGAAGTAGCAGAAGGAAGAAGAGAAAGAGCAACAACAAAAAAAAACACCCGAAAGCAAACATTCCAAAGTGGGGTAAAAATTTGCATTATCGTATCGGCGGAATGAGAAATTAGTTTAATGATTCATGGAAAAAGTTTAATTTATATGATAAATTGCAGTACAAATTCGCTCCCGGTCGGTCGTACTTCCTTCTCGTTCTCTGTCATACTGTTTTCCCCCATTTTTTTCTTGGCACCGCTTCCTTCCCTCTGGCAAAGATTTTCTTCCGATTGAACAACCCGGGCGGCCCGGTTTGGCAAATGGCCAGCAGGCAAAAGTGGCTGTGTGTGTGTGCGCGTGTCTGTGCGTTGTTCGAGAGAATGGAAGCTATCAGCATTCACTGGTATGCCGTTTTTTGCCAGCTTTAACGAACTTATTGGTGAGCAAATTTATCCTCATTAATATTCCCATTTCCTTGGGCGCCCGCACGACCAGCCCCGTGCTGCTGTGAAATGCCCAATAAATGGTCTAGGGAGTGACAATCCCACCAGAGGGTGTCCAGACTTATTACACTCATTGGATCGAACTGTGAGAAAAAGCACTGGAAACATCGATGACAAAGAACCCGGGGCAACAATCTGCAACCCTCGTTTACTGCGAGCAGCTCTTTGGTTGGTTGTTTCGGTGTGAATCAGCAGCACGAAGTAATCCAACGCGTCCTGTCCGCCGGTTGTGTGGATCATTTTATAGGTTTCCCATTCACCCATTCTGTTGCTGTGTTGCCGTCATAAATCGAACATATTGGTACAAATTCATACCCGTCTGCGTTTGCTTTACTTTCCACCAAACGGAACGAAAATGTAGAAAAGAACAGGATTCATGAAAGACAAAATAGGAACAAAAAACAGCACACCGTAAGCAATGAATATGGTGATGGGTTTTCCGCTTCCGTTCCTCGCTGGTAAAGAGTAAAGTTTTTTTTTTCTTTTGCTCAATTTCTACAGCATCTCACAGTTTCCAAGCTTTTCTTCTTGCCGTTCTTTTTTCCTCGCAGCGAAACGAAATGCTAGGTACCCCACGCGACTCGATCGATCTTTTTCAGTGACAGCGAACGAAGCAAAGAAAGTGGTTGGAAAGCGAGGGATGCACAAAAAAGGATAGGAAGCAATCAAACGTGCAATATGTGCGACTAAATCGGAAACGGTTGGGGATGCTTTCCAATACCCCGGGTAACTATTTCCGTCCGGGGGTTTGGTGGCGAGAAGGCTTCTTGTAAAAAAATATGATTCACCAGGGACTAACCCGCCGGCCACATAGAACGACGAAAGCACTGAGAAATAGTTTGTGAGTATGTGCCTGTGTCTGGGTAATAATCATTTGGTGTAACTGTATGTGTGTCCTTTTCGCTTTCTTCATCCCTAGTATCAAACGATACAGTGGTGAGCGCAATTGTGCTGAGCAAGTTACTAGAAACCTGCCCTTTACATGTGACTGGAAGATTTGGGGATTGATATTTAAT
Organism: Anopheles melas; assembly: GCA_000473525.2. Lineage (NCBI taxonomy): Eukaryota > Metazoa > Arthropoda > Insecta > Diptera > Culicidae > Anopheles > Anopheles melas. The sequence continues at coordinate 38,194 of KI919567.1, read as the reverse complement.
GTTTGATAAAGGCAGAAGGGTGATTTGGGAGTTAACTTTCGAGATGGTTGCTGAAGGTTTGCAGAAATGGTCAACTGTTGATAGGCTTTGATGGAAGAAACAACGTGCCAGATATAGAAAAGCTTGTTGCGGGTGCTCACTGGAAAGAGGCAATGTGTTATTGTTGGTATACTGTTGAATGAGACAGTAAAACTGTTTCATAAATGACAGTAAACATGTGCAATTTCCTTTTTATGAATCTAATACCTTAATCGCAAACATTAAGATACAACGAAGAACAGCATAACTGCTATTAGGGCTCAATTGGTTAAATTGCATATATTTAGGCGTGTACATTTACTTGATTGTGTAGATGCAGGCGCGCACGATACTTTCAATCTTTAGCTCGTTAAAAACACATTTAATATCTTTATTAAATTCTAGAGTTAACATACCGCAGCAATACGGAATCGCTTTACAAGTAATTAATTCAATAGGAAATGATCCTCTATTGAGTTTCTCTCATTAACATACAATGTGACAGAGCGTTACCATTCAATACGGAGTGACACATAACTGGCATGATGGCAAAAACAGGCAATTATTTTTAAACTGCAATGCGTTTTATATTCATAATGTTTCACTGATGCTTTCCAAGTATATCTTTAACACTCATCATGGAATTTTGAAGCACTATTCCATTCAGCATTCAAATTTTATTTTTAACTGTCTCTCGGTGAACACAGTACAAATCGCATAACCGAATTCGTTTGATGTAACTATTTATTCGCCTACCTGTTGTGCTTATAATACGAGCCATGTAGTTATAATAGAACTGCATTGTATTGTATTGTATGTGATCAGTTGTACGTTCTTTTTATAACTCCTCTCATGTAGCCTCTGTGTTTCCCAGCCTGCCACCCAGCAACGAAAATTCTTTGATGTACTTTCATCAAACGTACAGTTATTGAGCGACACAGTCAGCATGCAATTTATATGGAATTACTGTCCCACTAACAAAGGATGGGTTAATGATCAATGCATTATATTAATAAAGTACAACACTTGAATGTATTTTTTTTTTTTATTAGTTGCTCGGCCACGTTGGGTTACAGCAATAGTGCTTACTGACTATAGTATACAATTATTCGTGAAGGAATTGGAAGGAGTTTATGGTACGGAAAAGGAGCGAAGACGAGATCGGTAGACAGGATAAGTTGAAATCGAACAGTTCTGAAGTATTATCAAAAGACGACATAGCTCTTACAAAAGGCTCATTGCGAGCAAAACGTGTACGACATATAGGTAACTGGAGACGAAAACGATAACGTAAGGTGCGACAAGGTGCATACAAATGTAAGCGCGACAGAAGTGAAGGAGTATCAATCGTATTGAGCAATATGCCTTTGTATCGTTCCCATCCCACGCTGGCAGGATCATTAAATTTATACAAGCTCAAGCTTAAAGCAGGAGAAAACCAGTAACTAACCAACTCTTTAAAAAAACGGTCCAGCAGGGTGTAGTTTGTCGATGTTTATTTTCATTAATAACGCTACATTAAAACCCACACCCATGTTCGGTTTATATGACGGGTTTCGGCTGTTGATTCCGATTATCCGACGCATCTGGAATGGGCGCTACGCCGCCAGTTGAGTTCGTTGTCGGCTCCTCAAACAGCTCCAGCGTGCGCTGGATCCATCCGCTGTACCGGGCCACGTTGAGCAATCCCGTCAGCGTGTTGACTCCGCACTGATAGAAACCCTTCGGCGCAATGCCGAACGTTGTCATCCCACGCAGATAGTAACGATCCTTCTGCTCGACGTAGAACCCACTGCCCCCGCTTCCGCTGCAGACGGGCGTTACTGCCAGAGGGTGTGGATGTGTGTGTGTGTATGTTAGCTATTAGAAGTTTCCCCCAAATTTTAGCTCCTCCACCATCAGCACACTTACTCGCACAGAAGAACTCATTGCGCTTGAACAGCTTACCGGCAAACGCTTCCATACAGCGGCCCTGTCGCTGCACGGTAGTGACCGCGCTTTGCAGCACTGCCGTGTAGACATTGTGCTGCCCAATGCCCCAGCCCACACTCGTACCCCGCACACCGGCCAGATCTTCTTCCACCTCCTGCTGTTCGAGGTTCGTGGCCGGCTCCGGCCAGAGACAGATCGGTCGGGCCAGTGGGCCAAGGGGAATCTCATCCAGCAGCTGTACCAGCGCAATATCGTTCGCAAAGTCCGGCGTCTGATACTCGGGATGCACAATAAGCTTCCCCACCCGGCACCGGTTCGGTGGCTCGAGTTGCGTCAAATCACTCACACCGTAGCGCACGGACAGCGACTCGACCGGGTACGGCTTTACGCAGTGTGCCGAACCGATCACATGCCAGCTGGACACGATGGTTGCACCGCAAAAGTAATGGCTATCGTTCCGATCGGCCCGATACAGCCCCACGTGGAAGGGCCAACCGTTCGACTGGCCACGCACCCCGCAGTCGGGCGGGGCGAATTCTTCCGCCCGCGCCAGCGAGACAGTACAGAGGCTAGCGAGGGCTGCCAAAAGACTCACACGAATACCGTTCACCATTGCGCAGTAGACAAAAACTGGGCCGCTGGGAGCTGTGTTCAATGAAAGGTCGCAGAACAAAACTACAACTAAGGAAAGTAAAACAACGATCGATTCGCTTTAGATTCTTTGGGAAAAATTCGCCTTCAGCACCTCGCTCGGAAACCTGCACAACACACCGACACGCAGTGGATTTTCACCTTCAGTGAAGCATCGCCGGCGACACGTTGATAAGCTACTCTCGACTCGCACCGTCTGTACGAAGGCGAGTCATTAAAAAGACATTACTGTTTATCGCCACCCTGTGCTTTGTTCGGGCAGGTGGGGCTGGCAAAAAAAAACTGGTCGCATCATAACAAGTGGTTGGTGATTTTTGCTGAACAACTCTTTGTGCACATTTGGTTCGTCGCTTAAGCTTCGTTTTTTGTACAAAAAAAAAGAATCCCATTTAGAATATACCATCCAAAGCTGTGTTGGAGGAGTTGGAACATTTAAACCGCCAATGTCAAAATCATGCTAGGAAGGAAGGAAAACAACCACACACAGCTTTGTCTGTCACAAGCTTCCTCTCTCTCCATCTCTCTCTCTCTCTCTGATTCACCCCCATCTTTAAAGAGTTTACGGAAATTACTGTGAGTTAGCCAGCATGGTACGAGTCATCATGCTTCCCTGACCACCGATTAACGCCCGTCCCGTGCTCCTCTCGTCGCAGGGAAACGCGGTTTTGGTTAGCTGACGCTAACGGGTTGCGCATTAGCGAAAGGCTTGCGGTGAAGGCGTTTCGTACGCGCTGCCCTTCGTGTGCCACAATCACGTACCACACATTACGCTACGCTGCACGTCAGCCAGCATCAAGTAGCCAGGCATTGTCGTTTCGCGTGACGTTTTCGGGCGGGTGACAGCCGTTTCGGTGCGACCCATGCTACCGTGCTGGGGACTGGGCGTTGATTTTCGGGTCACCCAGCCCAAGCAGGTAAGCAAGGAGCAAGTTTAACACACAAACACAAACACACACAGACAAGCATGCAAGAGATAATCCTCCTCGGTAACGGGTGGGGTCGCTTTAGCCATGACGTGCGGTAAAGGAAACGGTCAGCACGTGTGATAAGCTGTAACGCTTTCGCAGCGAATGAGGTAGGATGGGAAAAGGTTAATTAGGAAGCTAATGTGTGATTATTAAAACGTGTGTGTGTGTGTGTGAATCAGGTTTTAGCGGTTGCAACATGGTGCACGAGTTTTAGGTTGTGAACAGTTCGTTTTGCTTCTGGTTATTTAGTAAATACTGAGCAGAACTACTTTATTCCATTATTGAAAATGTATGGTCGGTTGAAATTGCTTTAAAATATTAGCATTTTATGCATTTCAAAAATAAACCTTTTTTAATATTTTTTATTCATCTCCACGGTTTGTCTGCACCTCATCTCTTGTAAGAGCATTTGGCAAATGTTTGAAAACTTTTGCAACATCAGTCATTACTAACTGTTTGTTTTCCGATACCGCCGTAAGAGGTCCTCGTAAGATTATTGGTTGCATTTTAATCTATTAGTAGCTATGTTATTTACACTAGTTTATTTAGCCTGAACGCTGGGATAGCTCACAAAATGTCAAGGATCCTCTTAACTCTGTGTTGTTCGCTTAGGACGACCCATTGATTGACCTGCTACCGAAACCAAAACCCATACTGATTCCGATTCAGGGATTGATACAGAACACATACTGGTTCTGAAATCGACCACACACCCAAAATGGTCCTGGAACTGATACTGGG
>KI919567.1:22318-32603 GCA_000473525.2 Anopheles melas | reverse complement strand
AAAGGCAAATTCAAGCAGCGATCTTTAGCTAGCCAAAATAGGCTGCTTAAGCATTGTTGGCTATTTGGGTAATATTGCTGATATATTAACATCTTGAATTTTCGTAATGCTGATCTCATTTGAATTTGTAATGCTCATTGCATACATTTAGGCGCACAATATTATAAGCACAATCCATTTTGTACAGATTTGCTTTTTTTACTGTCCCTGGCTAACAACTGCCGGTCTGCTACTTACAGGCGCTCAGAAACTGCTTAGATCTCTGAAGTAAAAAATTGAAGAACAAAACAAAAAAATTTAAGAAAGATGTAGCATGAAACTGATATATATATATATATATATATTTTTTATTAAATATTTACAAAACATTTTCTCATCAGTACAACGTTGTATAGCTGCTACAGGCTAAATCCGAAATTGTACTTCTGTAAATCGAAACTACTCCAGCAGTCCGTTCAACATACTGGAGCATTAAACCTATCCCTCGTGAGTACCGATGCGTGTTAGTAGCACATATTTTAGTGGACAGTTTGGCATATAAAAGCGATAAAGAGAAAGGGAGAAAGAGCGGGGAAAACCAATCCCAAACTACCATTCGTTGACCATTTGACCGTCCCGGAACCGATTCGTTTGTTCAAGGAAGTTTAGCTACCTCTTCAATTTCACCTTTTTCCCCCGCACATTTCGATGCAGTAAAAACACACACACGCACTCATATAAAAGTGGCCCCGTATTTCGGTCATTACAGTAAACGGTGCGTTATTTGGTTGAACGGTTAAAGATAAGATCGACGCTGGCACACATCGCCTTTGCTAGATCGCGCTCTATCACCGTTCCGTGTTTGTGATTTGGAACACACAAAAAAGACACACCGGGAAATCATACTTCTTACTGTGTAGTCTATTGTAAGCGATTGCAGCTTTTGATTGCGTGCCATTAAAACGGCTTCATAATGTAGGAAGATTTGGCGCCCCGTGATTTTTCGCCACTCACGCGCCCAACAGATAAGACAGCAGTTTGAAGGCTGTACAGCCAGCGGAGCTATAAACAAGAGCGATCACGATTTATGATCACAGCGATTAGCATTCGTTTATGGTCATCATCACGCAGGTTGTTTATGAGTGCCGGCTGAGTGTTGGGGGAAGGGGAAATTGTTACGAACTTGCTATAAACATTTGAAGCGAAATTTTGTGTTTAATTTCCATCTAGGTTATTTAAATTATGTCGCCAGATAACGGGCAGTCGCTTAAGGCGCTTAAGGATTAAACTTTATAGTGAAAAGTTTCCCATCTCAGCTGCAAGATTAACAATGTTTTCCATGCCGAAGTGGTATGTTTACTGTTCTTCTTCTTCCTTTTTTTTGTTTTTATGCTAGAGACAAGCAAAATGCATACACTCTTCCAGATTGAATCTCCTCGGAACGCCGGAAAAGCATGCAGCTAGAATGGAGAGGCACATCGATTTTAGTTTAATTGAAATTTGTACCCATTCATCACCCACCAAATCCTTTCAAAATCTATTTCGGAAATTGCAACCACCCGGCAGTGCCTTTCCCCAAAACCTTAGGAGCAAACCAAACTAAGCTGAGCGAAGGGTGGGAGGGTTCGCCGGATAATGTGGGGATGCGCTCGCAAGCTGTGAGGGTCCACCGCACGTGCCATCGAAAGCCGTACATAAAATTTATGGCTTGTGCAAGTTTTCAATTTCCGAAAAATAAAATATTCACTTTGGTGCAGGCACTCGATCGACAGGCTCGTACGAAGAAATACACGCACAAAAACACACCGAGGGCACTGCAGGGCGTCGGTACACTTGCTTTCGCCAGTACCCAAGTTTTAGGAAAAGATTTAAAAGTTTATTCGCTTTTCATTCCACTCCCGCTCTGTGCCTTGCTGTGGAGTTGGGCTTAACTACGTAGCATCTAATTTCGTGCAATCTGTTGCAACGGGTTTGCTTTTCGGGGTTATTTTTTGTTATAAACGAAGGAGTAATTAGATTTCCCGAACAAATTAGATTTTCTCTCAAGTACTGCAAATAAATCAATTTTCATCGTATTTAATGAGTGTGGATTGCGTTGGATTGTGCTTTAAACATCGTGCGCCTAAATGTATGCAAATTGGTTTTATTTTCGTTTTGCTTATTTAAAAAAAAAACAGATTTTCTGCAGTTTTCACGTCACCAACTGATATGAGATTGTTACTTTTTTAAGACATTTTCCATTTCTGAAACAAAATAGGATTAAAAATTGCATTAAATTACTGGACTAAAATATGAAAGAAATGTTGCGCCTGAAAGAAAGTCATGCAAATATTTTTTATTTCATTAACATTTCTTTTTAACCCTACGATGATGGTTTTATTGTAGACCAACGCTTGTTAAAATTCATTTCAATAAAAGCCTAGGCTCATAGTTCCTATCGTTTATATCTTTGGGAACTAACTAACTACTATTTTCCTACGAACATCTTCCTTTGTTTTCGTACAGATGGCGTTGCAATTCTTACCTTTCCTTCCCGCACATCCACTTTGCAGATACTTACAAATCGCCATTAAAAGTGTGCACTAATGTGAAATAATTTACAACGCCCAATGAAAAGTGAACATAAAAAGCCATCCTTCAAATAGCTTTTGTAAAACAACTGCCGCACATTTCCTTCAATTCCTCAACTTGCCCGGTTTCGGCCCGTTCCACATGCAACCATGGGTTCGCGGGCACTTAAGCATTTGATAATAAAATTAAGACAACTCCGCACTCGAAATACACCTCCGGCTAGGAGCCACTCGTTTCCCAGCTTTAATTTTTCCCTCGCTGCAGTCGGAAGACGGAAGCCTGTACTGTGCTCGCGTGGTGGAAATAATAAAACGCAAACCAAAATAAGAGCACCAGATAATTGAGGTGCTTAATCTAATAAAAATAATGAAACTCTCGCTCTCTTTTTCCTCATTTCGGATTCGGGATCACTCAGCTTGCTCGCTAGGGATGCGTCAGAGTGTTTGCGTCTAGGGCGTTCCTTGTTCCTTTTTCCCCATCTCTACTCTGTGCTTCACGCCTTACCGACTTTAGTCACACGTTCGAATTTGCTTCTGTGGTTGTGCACACTATTTTATTTACTTTATGTGTGAAGGTTGGCGGGACGAAGGGAGAACGGCAGCATCAGCAATGGTTTAACTGACCACACGGTGAACGACCTTAGTTTGTCCTGCCGCTAAAAGACAGGGAAAAGAAAATCCGCTTTACCTTCGCACCTTGCATCTTGTTTCGGGCAGTTTTTTTTTGTTCTTCGGAAGAAAGAGGAAGCGAAGAAGAGTACATGAAAAAACCTTCAACACAATACGAGCTAATGAATAAATTAGCCTAACAAGGGCAAATGCGCCGAGTGCCAACCTTCTCGTTACCGTCCAGCACCGTCTGTTATGATGTTTCGCTTTTTCCTTTTCTTTTGCACTTCCTTGCACCGATGGGACCGACGGGAAGGGCAATGAGGGCCACTTGCAGGAGAGGGGCCTACAACGACACAAAAAATGTATGCGGAAAACAGCTTTCAATTACATTATTAGCATTCCGGCAGGACGGTTAGCACGCATTGAAACATGTCGATTTTTCGGGGCCACCTTTCGCGGGGCGAGAATCCTTAAGTCGACTGCAGACCGGTGGCGAATTAATAGGATCTTCGATAATGGACTGCGAAAGGATGGCTGGAAGGCTGTATGCATCTTTTTAGGGGGGAAAAACACAACATAAAACACAATTATAGAACACTTTACTTTAGTGTACCTATTTTCAACTCAGGGAAAGGCCATGAGCAAAATACAATGCTCATAATGAGTAGATACTTCAACTTCAACCCTTCTCACCCAACCAGTCGGACCAGCCATTCCCCAGATTCAGCAGGGTAAACAATTTACCCTCCATCACCTACAGCGAAACATTAGTTTTAATGTCTGGCGAGGAAACAATGATTCCGCAAAGGAACCGCAGCGAGTCAAGGGCGCAACAACGAGAAAAAAAAACATACAACTCAAACCAAACAAAACATCGCATCGCGGTGGAAAGTCCGACAACAGCACAGCAACGTTAGCTAATTGGCTGCCACTTTGGGTCAAAGCTTGGCGAAAAGGGGTTTTGCTGCCCTGAACGGTGGCGTTTGCCACCACGTTTCATGACCATTCACCATTCAACCCTCGTGAAAAGCGGGAATGCCCCGAGCAACACCAACCGGACAGCGGTGGTGAGACTGGTGGAAGGGAAAGCACGGTGGAATGTAAATTGATTAGCACTAATGGTGGTTCTGTGCGCGAAATGTGAATACCGACGGTTTGCGTCAACCCGCCTTCACCCTCGCCGTCACACGGCAAACAGAGGAAATGGGAAAATGGGACGAAAAGGAATCGCTCGCCTATCTCTCTGTGTCGGTTTTGCACCGCTTTTGCTGACGGCCGTTTGACACGGCAACACTTCTCGTACACGTACACTGCTCGTGGCGTTGAAATAAAAGTTCGCGCCCATCGTTTGTGCGAAGCACTGTGGCACTGTGCAAGAAAAGGCATCAAGATTTGAATAGCGAGTAGTGGGAGCCGGGCGCGTCGAGGCCAAGGCGATTTGGACATTTTTTCGCAACATCGTTTTGCAGATGATTGGTGAACAGATTGAAGCGATTACCCGCAGGCCAATCTGTTTTCGGGAGAATGTAAATTATGATCGGCATTGATTGTGCGGTGGGAGTGGGGGTGTTTGTTGCTTGTTCTTGTTTTTGCTTTGCTTCCTTCATGTGAAACAAGGTTAAGTATTGGAGCCTGGAGAGCTGTGAGTCAGCTAACGCTGTTTGCAAAGTTGTGTTGCCCGGTGCCACACTTCCGCGCGAATAAATGCTTTATGTCGAGTTAATGTAAATAGCAGCGCAACGTATGGATATTGGAAGAATGTTTCGCACTCAATTAAGTTTAACAAAAGAGGCTGAAATCATTAAATAGGATTTATAGTAAACATTCATACTAAATGCTCCATTTGCTACCAATAGGGCTTATAGTAGTTATTGTAGAATTTTATTTTGCCAATACTTTGCTATCTGGTTTAGGAATGTTGATTAACCATCGATGGAGTTGATTAACTAGACTGTCAAAAACATTTACTTTACTAACAATCTGTCAGAGGGCGCTACGTCGCATTAGTGGTGAAGGCATTAAAAAAAGAACTTTATTACTTCGATGATGATAGTGATGATTATGATCAGCCATGTCAAACTCTTTTGATCCCGTGGGCCAAAATGCCACTGAAAATAGTAGCACAGGATGCATCCTAGTTTTTACATGATGTTATATGATACAAACATCAGATCGTTAGTAGATCTTATCATTTCACCTTGAGATGATAGTTACGATACAAAAGTTAAATCTTTGATGTAAAAAAAGTAAAAGCTGTAGCTGTAGCAGATTATCTCCAATTGGTCATAGGCCTCTGATATTTTCAACATTTGCATAGTTTTATGGCAACTAACAAGATTCAGTACGCAAAAATAATGGGCAAAAACTGGCCATGACTAACTCGTTAGTTCCAATCCAGAGCAGTAAATTTCGTAAAGTAAAGTTGATATTGGTGTCAATTTGATTATCAATATTTTTGAGCTGGAATTAAAGTAGTGAATTCTTACTTTTGATGCTGTCCAAAGTCCATAAATGACAACAGATCGTACAGTTCAGTACAAATCTTCATTTTACAAAGGAGTGCATGCAAGTCGTTAGTACCCGTTATTCCCTTCCCGACAATCTCCATAGAAATCTTTATTCATTATGGCGACCAAAATCAGAAGCATAAGCCCACCTGTAGTTTATTTAATCACATTGCTCTTGGTTGGATGCCTGATGGAAAGCTTGAGATCGTTTGTAACATTCTATCAAAGTAACTCGTGTGTGTGCTGACATCTGATTTTATTTGATTTGTAAACGTTTTTCAGAAACATACTGCAAACATAATATGTAACCTTTAGTAAAGTATAGTACTATCTTAAGTATCTTTAGTATATATAGCAAAGATGGGTTTGACCTTTTCCAAAAACAATATGCCAACAAAATGTGAGAGTTTGTGTTTTTCGTTCCAGTTTACTGAGTGATTTGGTTAATTTGTACGTTTATTTTTTCTTCTAAAAATTGCTTAATTAGTCGCTAAGTGCCTTGATTGATGGCTTAACAAAAACAAGTAATGTTCCTAAACTACATACATATGAGTAAGACATTCACGATCAAGACGAACTTGAGTGAGTTGTTTCTTTTAGGACTTGTTCAGCAAATATTTGTTGCTAACAAATTTAATCATCGAAATGGGTATAACATAATTTAAATTGTTTTTTACCATTTTACTAAAATTGTGCAAAATTGAAAGCTCTGTTTCATCAAAACAACTAGGTTTGATTTTTTTCTATGAATACAACAGTTTTTGCAATTATTTTCTTTTTTTTTATGCATACATGCATAGAGAGCAGCTGGAAAAACCGACAAGGTTTTATGACGATTCATACACAAACCTGTGAAGTTGAAAATCTCTTCATATTCCACGAGTCGACTGATATGTACTATTGAAGCAGCGATAACGGGCCAAACCAAAAGACCTCGCGGGCCATCAGTTTGACCACTCTGATCATGATGCTGATAATGATGACACCCTGACCTTTTTCTCTAGTTATGTTTCTTTCTTTTCTATATATTAATTGATTTTGACATAATTTTCATATTTTGCTGAGGCTGCATACTAATATCCAGAATGAGGTCGCCTAAATGTATGCAATACATTACAGGCATCGATACTTAATCCGAAATAGTGAAAAATGCATGTTTGAAATAAAGTTAGCATGCTTTCAGGCGCTATATACCCAGTATTTTACCATCTTGCTGAAACTCATTATGGTGCAATGGTTTTATTGTTCATTTTTCCTTTTTTTAATAGAAACTTTTACATTCTCAACCTTCACGGCTTAAGGCTACCAAAGTTTCTTCGCAACACTACATTTACGATCCATCGTAACTAAGGCAAGTACTTAGCACATTCTCTGCGAGCGTACTCTATTTTGCACTGCAAATAAAAAGTAAAAAATAGTAAAAGATGGTTCTGTTACTATTACTCTGAGTGAAACTTACACACATACCTGCAAAGCTTAATTGTAAAAAGCATCACAACATATGATGTATCACTACGGCTGTGGCAAGCAGTACCCAAGCACCGTAAAGAAGAATTAATTGCAATTTCATCAAAAAGATATGCTTCCGGTTCGTAAATGCAAAAGTGTGAGCAAATGAAGAAACCCAAACCCTCCAGCACAATCGAAGTGGTAAATTTATCTTAACTTATGTTTCGATTTTCCTCTCCGCTTACAAATGGGCAACAAAGATCAAATTACAGAGAGCACGGTTTGGAAGAACGATCCGACCGCAGAGCTAGTTTCCGGTCAGTGATACGACTAGTTGAATTAAAAGGTCAAGATACATGAGGAAAGTGGATTAAAACTCACAAAAGAGTGTAGCCTCATGCCATCACAAGTGACCCACCTGCTACGGACTCAACTAAATGCTTCACTTGTTACACCATTTTGGTACCGGCAGGAGAAGGCTAACGCTTTCGAGCTGAAGTGCACTTTGTTTCTTTCCAATAAAGAGCAGCCTCTTGAACACGTCACACAAATTTGTCCACCTTATCGGGGAGGTGGTTGCTCGTGTATTCATGTTCGCCATTCAACTCTGCCATCAACTTTCGGTATTCCTTTCTACTCAACTCAAGATCTCATATCAAAAGTGCTCCACCGCTCCCCGACACTCCCCAAAAACTGAATTTCTTTCCATTACGATTCCTTCTCATTCCGAAAGTTATGTATGTGTTCCGCTCAAACCATAACGAGGCACTGACGAACGTCTTGCTAGTGAAATTTCACCACACATTCACACACACACATTCTTGCCTCTTGCCGTACCGTGATTCCCTTCCTGTCTAACCGCCCGCCAGGACACAAAAGGAGCCTCGGAGCCCGCCCGGGTGGCACATGGTAGCCAACTTGTAAATTCAAATTATCTGCCCGTCGTAATAGAATCATTTATGCTAAATATTTCTTCATTTCCGGTGCCCCGATACCCGGCAGCACTGAACTTTGACTCTCCGACTGTCGGCATCTGTCGTGTTTGGTGGGAGTTAAGGATCGTTGCTCGGTTGCGATTGCAAAACCGAAAGGCAGAGCGTGCAGAACTGTGGCAGATAGCGAAGCAAGGCTTCGAGCTTCCGGCCCCGGTGTTTGGTTTGATGCCGGATTTTCGGAAACCAAACTACTTTGCTTCCCCAAACACCTCATCCCTTCCCACACAGAGCGACGACTAATATATTGCCCAGGGTTTTGTGATACCCAGCTCCTTACTGGTTTCTGCATAAAAAGGTGAATAAATAAGCAGCATACGTGTGCGTTCACACGTACCAAGTGCTGGGAGAGTTTCTGGAGAAAAAAGAGAAAGCATTCATCCCGGCGCGCACATACACACACACACACACACACACACACACACACACACACACACACACACCACAACAATCACATTTGCACCGAGGAAATCCATTTGTCTTCATTGTGCCGATCGTATGCAGCACACGTGGGTTGGGTGAGTACGTCGACTACCCCCGCCGTTTGACAGCCCTGAGCGGCTGCACAGCGCCATGCATTCGGTGCACCAGACTTCTAGCAAAGTTTCAATTCAATCCCGTCGTGAACGCACGTGAACGGAACACCCTGAAAAAGGCGCGTGGAAGAATGTTACTTCCGATTGAGTTTGTACAGTTGGTGGTTTGTTGTGTGCTAATTTCTGTGCACTTTCCTGTACCGAGCCGCTAACCGGGTGGCATGCATGCAACTGTTCTGCTTCTATGGCACCCAGATCGTAAAACGGTGCTCCCACTAACTGTCATTGAGAGCGCGTGGAAGAGATCAGCAATGAGGATGGTTAAACTTTTTCCTTACAGAGCGCTTCTGTGCTATTTGCTCAAGCAGAGCTTAAGACGCAAACTGATGGTAGTGCAGCACCAATACACAGAGCAGCTCCAAAATCCTAGAGGTGAAGAATAGAGCGCACGATAGAGCGGGGGAAAATCTGACCAACCTTACACCAGGTACGGTTGCCTGTACGCCATAACTTTCTGCACACAACTGGAGCACACTTCTTCGCAAACAACTGGGGAGTGCCTTAATATTGCCGAGAGTGTTTCACTAAAACCACCAACACCACCGTTCCTGCAGACACTTTCCTCGGCGCTAACCACAGCAGACTAAATTGGCTTCCAAGCAACATGTCGGCTTGGAGTCCCCCGCCCATGACCACCTTTCCACACAAACCAAATGTAAACTTTGCTTTCTTACAAGCGATGAGACAAAGATGCTGCTGCAAGGATGTTGTTCACTAAGGGCACCAATCCATGAGCATGATCAGAGCTCGAACGGCGGGAGGTTCCCATACCACCACTCCTCTCCTCCCTCTACCCTCTTCGATTCTGTTTAATGTAGCTCTGCATATTTAATGCGCACCGGTACTCGGTACTGCCACTTCCAACTCAACGCGCTCGTTGTTGTTGCCACATGCTGTTGTTGCCACTAGACTATGCCGCTTCGGTAGCTGCTGGTCACTTGTACCCTTGTACGGCCGGTTGATGTCTTGGCCGATGTAATTTTGAGCATGGTTGGGTTAAATATTGAAATTCCCAAGTTTTGCTTTGTGCGTTTTAGATTAGTTTTAACCCGTCCGTAAAGGGTGAGGGTGCAGTTGGTAGGAGCAGTTTGGTAATGTTGCGATAGCTACCGAGTGGTCACTTGTGAGAAGCTGTTGGCTGGGTAAGTGTGAAGTTTTGTAATGTTTGCATTTGCAAATGAGTGTTGTTGTTTTGTGTATGCAATCATGTGGTTATGAATTGGTAAGCCATGTTTTCATATTGGGTGGTTGTTAAGTTTAGTAAAGTACACTTACGCAGGAGACAATGCACGCGACTTAATGATTAATTTGACAGCTCTGTGTCTTTGGTAAGCGTTGGTCAGGGTATTAGGCGCCTAACATTATGCACACTTTGTGATGGATGTAGCTCACTTGACAATTTAGCATTAAAATACTTCCTCTAGTAGCAAATAAGGATAATCAGTAAACATATTGCATTCTGTCAGATTTATTGTAACGTCACTTTATCTTAACTTTTGTCCAAATCAGGGCGAATAGTGTATCCAAACCTGTTACTTGATATTATAGGCCGTATAGGCGACAAGACGTTTTCAGTCTTC